>JAMZAV010009461.1:0-21642 GCA_024449915.1 Sweltsa coloradensis | reverse complement strand
AAAACAAAAAAAAAAAAAAAAAAAAAAAAAAAAAAAAAAAAAAAAAAAAAAAAAAACCCCGACCAAATATTTTTGGGGGGGTCAGTGAAATTGAAGTCTTCGCTTCGCTCATCCAATTAAGCGGGGAAGGATTGAAATGTTCATGTTCTATGCCACTTAATGACAATAGTATACACGGGTGATAAGTAAGCAAAAAACTATGAACAACAAGGGTGAATAGTGGTGGGTTGATGACCTTTGGGACAGACGAGTGACTAGCCCACAGAAAGTTTGAAAATTCACGACCCGGCACCTCCACCAAAATTTTGCATGGCGATCTGTGATCGGATATCACGTTTGGTTTGTGTCATTAGACGTGATACACGCACATAGGAAGGAAGAACGGACGGACAGAAAAGTGCTGCATATAGGGTGGCTTCATTCCACAATGAAGCTTTCCAAAAACTTTTTTCTCTAATTTTTTTTGTAAATTTTCCTTAATTTTGTGGTTACCTGATCACACGATTTTGTATTTATTAATATTTTACAAGTAAGATATTTTCCTGAAGACCACCGTCACCCCGTCGGGGCGTGCGTTCACGATAAAAACCCGAACAGGACGCCAGATTGACATGCGTTCTTGCATCCCCTTTTCAGCAAGGAGTACAAAGGGTTTTTGGTTACCCTTTGTGTTGTGGTCAGAGGGGGCGGGGCAAACCCTTTTTTAAAAATAGAACTTTTTTAAAAATGGGAACCTCCCCAAAACAAAAATCTTTTGATTTCGTATTTTCCCCTATTTGGGTTTTTCCTTTTTCGGTGCTCATTTTCCTTTTTTCAAAAAATTTACATAATTCGAGAAAAAAGGCATCAGAAACCCCCACGGTGAATATTTCAAAAAGCATTATGATTTAAAACAAAATGTAAAAGGGTTAAGATGGAGCAAGGGGGACAATTCATATTTTTTTAAACTTTCAGGAAAAAATTTTGAAAAAGTAGTCTAGAAATGAAAATTTTTGGATGGTTCTTCGATGGTCCATTCGTACTTTTAGAAACCACTTTTATAGTAAGTAGGTTAATTTTAGATGTTTTTTTAAATGTTAATTTTTAAATTTTAATGTATTATTTTCAATTTATTTTTATTCTGTGTCGCAAAGGGAACGCCTGGGTGCAGAGACCAAATTTAAGGGTTTATTATATTATTCAGACCCTTTTTTAAAAAAATTATTTAAAAATTTTTATGAGCCGGGATGACGTTTTTGTGTAGCGCTATGACAAACTGCTTTCTACAAGGGGGGCTACGGACCTCCGCGTTCTGCGACTGGATCCGAGGGGATCATAGATGAAAAGGGGGCGCGTAACAAACATTTTGCATTTTGCGTCGCTAGGCCCGTTAGCAAAGTACAATTAGGTCCACGGCCTCTTATCTCGTCGAGCAGCGCTCATCGCTCATCCAGGAGGCTGTGCATGAGCGAGGATAAGCCGGGGCCAGTGCGCATCTCCCGCCGCAGGCAAACACACGCTTGCAGGGCAGGGAAGTTTTATAGGGAGCGAAGCCCCATACAAAATGTATATTTGGACTTAGCGGGTAGAGGGATTCCAGGAGCGTGTGTGGCGAGGATAAACCGGGGGGCCATGCGATCTCCCGCGCGCAGGCGAGAACACACAGCTTGCAGGGCAGACATGTTATATGAGGGAGCGAAGCCACCATACTACTGTATATTGTAGGACTTAGCGGGTAGAGGTATTCCAGGAGGCTGTGTGTGAGCGAGGATAAGCCGGGGTCCAGTGCGCATCTCCCGCGCGCAGGCGAGAAACACAACCCTTTCAGGACAGCCATGTTATATGAGGGAGCGAAGCCACCCTACTACTGTATATGTAGGACTTAGGGGTAGACGAGAAACAATTTGGGGCAACATGTTATATGAGGGGGCAAAGCCCCATATATGTATATTGTAGGACTGTGAGGTAGGGGTTTTCCAGGAGGCTGTCTGTGAGCGGGGATAACCCGGGGGGCCAGTGCGATCTCCCGCGCGCGGCAGAGCCCAGCTTGCAGGGCAGACATTTATATGAGGGACAAAACCACCATACTATGTTATTGTGGACTGTGAGGGTAGGGGTACCGGAGGCTGTTTGTGGCGGGGATAAGCCGGGGCCAGTGGCATCTCCCGCGGAGCGAGAAACACACAGCTTCAGGGAGACATGTTATATAGGAGCAAAAGCCACCAACTACTGAAATTTTGTAGGACTGTGGGGGTAGAGGTATTCCAGGAGGCTGTGTGTGAGCGAGGATAAGCCGGGGCCAGTGCGCATCTCCCGCGCGCAGGCGAGAACACACAGCTTGCGGCAGAATGTTAAGAGGGGGGGGAACCCACCATACTACTGATTTTGTGGATTTTGGAGGGTAGAGGTTTTCCAAAGGCGGGTGTGAGCGGGGATAAGCGGGGAGTGCGCATCCCCCGCGCGCAGGCGAAAAACAAGCTTGCGGGGGAGACATGATATGAGGGGCGAAGCCCCATATTGTTATTGTAGGACTTAGGGGTGAGGATTCCAGGAGGCTTTTTGGTGACGAGGATAAGCCGGGGCCCGTGCGCATCTCCCGCGCGCAGGCGGAACAACAGTTTGCAGGCCAGACATGTTTATGGGGGAGCAAAAGCCACCTAAACTGTTATTGAGGACTTGGGGGTTGAGGTACCCAGGGGTGTTTGAGCAGGATAAGCCGGGGCCAGTGCGCATCTCCCGCGCGCAGGCGAGAACACACAGCTTGCAGGGCAGACATGTTATATGAGGGAGCGAAGCCACCATACTACTGTATATTGTAGGGATTAGGGGTAAAAGGTATTCCAGGAGGCTTTTTTGGGAGCGGGATAAGCCGGGGTCCGTGCGCATCCCCCGCGCGCAGGCAGAACACACAGCTTGCAGGGCAGACATGTTATATGAGGGAGCGAAGCACCATCTGTAGAACTGTGGGGTTTTAGAGGTTTTGACAGTCGGGTCGAGTCGGTAAATGTATATTTAAAGACGACCGTTAAACAGTACTGCATGAAAAATAAATACTTAATTTTATTTGTGAAGAATTTTACATTACAATTTTTTTCAATTTTTTTTTTAGTCGGTTTTAATTGTATGGCCTAACATTTTGTATAAGCATAATTAAAACATTGTTTGACCGGCACCTCCACCCAAAAATGCCCCCTTCCGGGATCTTTCCTACTTAGCCCAAAATTGAAAAAAAAATAAAAAAACAATAATTATTTACAAAAATAACGGGCGTATGCTTATAAAAACCCTTTTTAATAAAGATAAAAATAAAATCCTGGACCGGGCCTCCCCATCCCCCCCCAAAGATTTTTTTTTAACACTTTTAAACAGGTACCCTTTCGGCTCCCCAAAAACCCCCCGACCCAAAAAATTTTTTGTACCCCTACATCACTAGTATATTGCGGATAACTTACAAAACTTTAGTTATTCAAATCTAGGATGAGTAAAAATGTGTGGATAAAAAACCCTTAAATCCAAAGTTCTGCTCCTTAAGTTTTACCCCAAAAGCATTTTTTTTACTTTTTGGGGTTAATCACTTATTCTTTTCTTTAAAAACCCACCTTTTTTTCAGCATCAAATAAATATTTTTCATGAAATGCACTTAAGCATTTTTGCCTTTTTCGCTTTGAAATTTCTATCCAAATTTTAAACGGATAAATCGCATCACGAAAATATTTTTTTAAAATAAACATGCCCCCCACCTGCTTTGTTAATTTTCATTTTTTGATTTGTTCGGACAGGGGCCCCGGGAGGTCTCTGCTATTGTCTACAGTTATTATTTCTAAGGCGAATCTATTAAAATCATTATCAAATAATGGTCATTCATTTCCTTTTGGGTTTCAAGTACTGTTTGAGTAGGCTTGGCTTATACTCGCTTTTAAATCTCCGCGTGCGGTCACCACAGCTAATGTTCAATCTGATACACGTGATTAGCTACATTTCTTTTTTTACATTTCAGATAACCAACACTCATCACTGTTGATTATTTGGAGACCATAATCGAAATATTAACTTTAGCTCGAATAAATCAACAAACCCCTCGTCTGGCTGGAGTGAGAGAGAGAGAGAGCGAGTGTATGTGTGTGCTCTCCTCTCTCTCTACAAAGATAACGTCTGTAGACAAAACGTTACACTTGCTTGCTAACTAACAATTAAACAAATATACATTTGTGTTTGAGTGGGGAGTTCAAGTAAGCTTAATATATTAGACTGGGATTTGATGCGGAGAATGATCGGGGGGCGAACCCACTCTCTCTCTCTCTCTCTCTCGCTCTTGCGCGCGCGCTCTCTCTCTCGCTCCCACTCGCATGCCTCTTCCAACGGTACGACCCAAAATTGATGTTTGCCAAAGAACGAGGCTCGAGGGGCTGGCTGTGTTGTTAGCAAACCTTGTCTAGCTGTATTGCAACTGTTTTCAAGTAGCATGGAAAATCTACCACTTTACTAACATTTACGGAAAAATTCATTCTATATACACGAATCACACAAAGTCAATTTGAATTAACACGTTTCAAATTACGTGTTTTTTTTTTAAACAATTTGTAATGAAGGTGATTTTATTCCATTAGTTTATCCAAGTAAACAGTGGCCCGTAATTTTTCCCCCTTTGGTTTAACCTTTTTAACAAATACCCTGTACCATGATCATATGCAACGCTAATTATTACATCCAATGTTCTCGGGTGTTATTTACAAATGTAAATGAATATTGTTTGAATTATGATTACAATATCACATTTTTGCAAACACCATAACCTAACATTATCAATAGAGCTGAATTCCAAACGATGGAGACAGAAAAAAAATGTCTTCATACTACAAGTCTATAAACAATATAAATTTCATGGTCTCTTGTTGTCTTCTATTGTATATGTTTTTCTAAATTTTGTAACTTTGTTATACTGTCAGGCTACAGGACGGAAACACGTGCCCTGCATTACCCTTCCTTCCTATGGGCAGGTAAAATTCATTAAATAATATTAATAATCAATGTCAACAGACATCTTACTTTTCATGCGGTTTTCAATGCGGGTGTTGCACGGTTGATATAATATAATGTTTTTTTAGTAGTATCATTTAGTAGTATTTGGTAGTTCACTGATGTGTCTGCATCTTTGTTATTAGATTTATTTAGTTTTGTCTCCTTTGTAAATCACTTTTTATAAACTGAATAGGATAGACGTAAAAAAAAAAAACAATTTTCTGCAACGATTGGAAATGATTAGGGATAGGATGGGAGGCCTGTGTAAGAAGCATTTTGAAATCAACTTTTCATCACGTGATACTCAATTAAGCATTAATTGAAATCTCAAAATTTCTTTATGTAGCAAATTGGCAAGTTACTTTCCAACTATTATAAAACCCGCCCTTAAAAGATAACTTTTGTGCTTAAAATTATTGATGTTTAAAACATGATTTAAAATTAAGATAGGCCTATAAGTCAAATTCTATCACCCATGTATTGCATATTATAAAGTAACGAATTGCATATTAAGACGTTTTTTAAGAATCGTAAATTGCTGAATTACAGCATCTATGTTTGTGGACTATATCAAGGACTATACAAGAATAAATATGAACGTGGTGTGTTAAGTTTTATTTGATAGAAATCTTAAAAAATTCCAACACAAAATCATATTTTAGGCAGCGTTCTTCGTTTAGAGTCACTTAAAATCTGAAAACCTGTTTAGTTATTCCGTCTGCGCCAAGGTACGTCGGTGCGAGTGTGTGTACCTAGCAGTAGCAGGATCGATTTATTAATTTACTCCTCTCCTCGCAACGAACGGGCCCAGCTGTCGCGATGACCTTAAAACCAGTCAAGATCCTGAGTGCCACACTTTGGGCGCCACTCCTTCATCCGAGGATAGATTTCACCGAAATGTCACGCTGCAAAGAAAAAGCTGTCGTTAATGGACCGTGTTCTGTTGGCATAAGAGATTTCACTCACATAATGTTATTAGTGATGTTTCGGTGTGGCTCTGCTTGCATTTCATTTTCTCCTATCTTACAACACTATAGAGGGACGTGAAAATAGCGTTTTGTGAATAGATGCTACAAAGGAGCTATTTTCACTAAAAAACTAAGGTTTTCCATTCTTATTTTATTTATTCGACATAGTAGGCCTATATTATATAATTTGTTTTTAAGATTTTTGATGACATAATTTCGAATTATGAAAAACTTCATACACAACACTTTTTTTTTAAAGTGGCCAAAATAGATACTACAAAACGCTAAAAATGACACTTGAAAATGCTATACACGTACCTCTACACGTCTCTGCTTGTGTGAGAGTGAAACCTTCACCCCAGATGATATATTCCACTTATTTGTGGTGTTTTTACACAAAAAATTAAAAATGAGTTTATGAAAAAATACATAATCTTTATAAATAATGGCAAATACGGCTGGTCTGTAAACTAATGATAATTTCACTGTACCTATCATTCCTTGTTTTTTTTATTTCCTCCTTTTCCTTTTAGACTTAAAATTATTAGTAAAAAAATAAGGATTCAGTCTATTAATATAATATATCGAAGGTTTTGGCAACAACCGAAGATGTGAAGCTATTTTCGAACCCCAGTTTGTCAGAGTAAAAGTACAGCGTGACCGGTGAGAAAAATCCTCAAAGGGGTTGGTTGTGTTTGTCCGGTCTAATCAACTCAAGTGGTTGGCGCTTACACAGACCCCCCCCCCCCACCACCCCTCTCGCATCCAGAGCCTTAATAATGCACGTCCCCCGTTGCGACATGTCAACTTTGAATGCCATTTTGGGGAAATTTAAACGACTCCTTTCGGGGGACATGCATATTTTATTGATGGAAAGCGCAAGACTAGACTAGACCTGACAAACATAGGGCGTGAAAACTGTGTGTGAAGGGACGGCTTGGCACTGACAAACTACGGCGTTAACTGTGATTGAAGACGAGTTTGGCACTGACAAACATAGGGGGAAAATTGACGTGAAGACGGTTTGGCCTGAAAAACATACGGCGTTAACTGTGATGTGAAGACGAGCTTGGCATGAAAAATCGGCTTAACTGTGACGTGAAGACGAGCTGGCCCTGACAAACTCGGGTGAACTTGATGAAAAACAGCTTGGCCACAAACTACGGGTGTAACGTGCGTGAAGACGAGTTGGCATGCAAACATAGGCGGAACTTGATTTTGAAGACGAGCTTGCCCCCCTGCAAACATACGGCGTGTAACTGTGATTGAAGACGAGTTTTGGCACTGACAAACTACGGGGTAACTGTGATGTAAAGACGAGTTTGGCACTGCAAACTAGGGCGTGAACGTGACGTAAAGACGAGTTTGGCACTAAAACATCGGCGTGTAACTGTGATGTGAAAAAGGGCTTGGCATGACAAACAACGGCGTGTAAGTGACGTGAAAAGAGCTTGGCACTGAAAAAAATACGGGTGAAAACGTGATGTGAAGACGAGTTTGGCACTGACAAACATAGGGCGTGTAATGTGATGTGAAGACGACTGGCATGACAAACATAGGGCGGTAACTGTGATGTGAAGACAGCTTGGCATGAAACATAGGGTGAACGTATGTGAAGACAGCTTGGCACTGAAAAAATACGGCTGTAACTGTTGGAAGACGATTGGCACGAAAAACTTAGGGCTGTAACTTGGACGTGAAGACGAGCTTGGACTGACAAACAACGGGAACGTGATGTGAAGACGAGCCTGGCACTGACAAACAGTCGGTGTGTAACTGTGATGTGAAGCGAGCTTGGCACTGAAAAAAATAGGGTGTAACTGTGAGTGAAACGAGGGGGCACTGACAAAATACGGCGTGAAACGTAGTAAAACGAGCTTGGCCTGACAAAAAACGGCGTGAACTGTGATGTGAAGACGAGTTTGGGCATGACAAACATACGGCGTGAAAATGTGATGTGAAGAGAGCTTGGCACGATAACAGTCGGTGTTAATTTTATGCAAAACTTGATTGGAAATTGAGTGAAAGTAGTAGGTTTTTCAAACGTTTTTTATAATAAAATAAAAATGCCAGTCCCAATTTTATGTATTTTTTAAAGAAATATATTTTAATAATCAGATCCGAACTAATTTTTTTGCCACGTCGTCGGAAATTTAAAAAAATTTTCAATGTTTTTTGACTAGGAAAACGCTTAAGTCCCGCCGCGTTTTTGGGATGAGCGTAATTGGGCATTGAGCTGCATGGTTACGCGGATTTTGTTGTTCTGTGAAAAAATCATTACTTTTTTGAAGATTTTTTTTTAAAATTAAAATTAAAATTTAAAATTTAAAAAATTTTTAATTTTTTTTAAAAAATCATAATTTTTACGTAATTTTAAAAAAGAAAAAAAATCGTAAAAATTTCAAATTTTTATAAAAAATAATTTTTCAAATTTCGCTCAAATTTTTAAAAGGGATATTAATTCATGAAATTTAAAGGTTTTATAAAAAAACATTACAATAGGGTAAAGCCCTGTAGGGTTATATGTCAAAGAATTTTTTTAAAAAAGAAAAAACCCCCCCTAAAATTTCGATTTTCATGAGAAAAATGTTTTGATTTGCTCAAATTTTACACGAATATCTTTAAATTTATAAAATTAAGGTTTTTAATAAAAAATCATTAAATCGGATAAGATGTAAGTGTTAAAGTCGAAGAATTTTTTAAAAATCGAAAAAAATCGTAAAATTGCTTTTTTTTATAAGAAAAAATTTCCCGATTGCGCTCAAAACGTGGCAGTTCTAAGTTCAGAGATTTCGAAGGCGTCCATAAAATTTCATCGCAATCGGAGTATCGTTTACCCGGGAAATCGTGTTACCAAACACACAAAAATACAAAAAAAAAAAAAAAGAAAAAAAAAAACATTCCGGATTTTTTTCTCCAGTGTAGTGAAATGGAATCTTCGCTTCGCTCGCTACGCTCGCTACGCTCATCCAATAAATACTCAATCAGAAAATAAATCTATAAATACATATAAATTGTACTCAAATTTTAAATTACAGCTGATGAAAGGCGGTCTGTAATATCGCGCCTGTTACGCCATGAAAACCAAGGTCCCCAGACGGGAGTATAGCACTCCCCAGCCTCAAGAAGGAAAAGACCAAAGGGCGAAGAAGGTTCGTCCCTGTTGCCATGGCAACATAAGGGGTTGTCTCATATGAGACGTGCACAGCTAGCCAGCGTGGGGCCGCACCACCACTTTGATTGATGTCACTGCTTTACGTTCCAGCAAGTATTTGAGGTCACAGAGAGCTTTACGACTTTAAGCTCCCACATTATTTCAGAGTGATCGTCCCTTATTTAAAATCGGATCGCGATCATATACAGCCGCGGATATATTCAACTTATGCCCCCGAGAGGCTTTATAAAACACACGGGCAATGAGACACAAACTAACACCAACACAAACATTAAACAAAGGATGGAGGAAACAATCAAACAAAACCACGACAAAAGCAAGCCACTCGGAGTGAGAGAAACCCCAAATGTAAACACTAACATAAACCATGGACAAAAGAGCACAACGAAAGGGAAAACACAATCACAACAAACACAAATCTAACGTCAATACGACAAAACGATAGAAGGTAAACATAAATAAACGAGAACATTGATTGAAACGTGAACACGATAAAAAACACACGTCTATCTATAGGTCTATATTTTATAGTTGGTTTACTTTTGAATTACTATTAGATTCAAATGTAAACTAAACTATTATTAATTACTATTTGAATTACAATTCAAATGTAAACCAAACTATAACAGGTAAAACACAAATCATCGACATCATTGATTGAATGTAAATACGCCAAAAATACATATGATCAAAAGGAATGTAAATGTAAACAGAACAGACTAAACACCATACACAAACGCAAGCAAAATAGCAAATCAAATAGAACACAATTATTATGCAACAGACGCACATATTTAATAGTAATACGCCTACTCTTGGATGTAATTATCGAAACCATTATATTTGAAAAACAGCAATATTCCAACTCGTAGTTCATTAATTTACCGCTATCTTAATGCCATACCTGAGGAAAAGATTAAACACTATATATATTATATATATATATATATATAAAGGCATATTTTTATGGTAAAACATTAGAAATAAACATCCAGTAGGCTAACTGTGTATAATATGTTACAGTTGTACATTACAAACCGAAACGTGTGTAGCCTGTACGAAGAAATAAAAGTACCTGACACACAAACACGGGATTGTACAGATTTGTACCTACGATATACAAAGAAACAATTAGTTTACGTTGTCTAACCAAAGATTCTAATCATGACGTATAGGCCTAGCTTACCTGTCTGTTGAAAGTTGAAACAAGACAAAATCTTCATCAAGCATATTTTTAATAAACTGGAAGATTTCAGTTGTAAATTTTTGTTTGTTTAAACTGTAACACAATTTCTCAGTGTAAATTATAAACAATTTGTTTTTAGATATGGACAATTCTTCAACTTCTAGCACGAGTTTAGGACGTTTTTGCTGACTTCTTATAAATTCAAAATACACACATATTTGTATTGTTATAAAAATAAAGTGCATCTAATATGACAGATAGAACCATGCTTATTATTCGCGGGCAATTTGCAGGACACAGCTTTTATATTGAGGCCTATGGACCATGCAATTAAATCATGTTCATGAATCCCTACTGACTGGTATATATATAGATATGTTTAATAATTATATAAATTAAGCCAATCACATACCTATTTCGATACGATATATTATAGCGTGCCTACAATATGCACAGTATTACAAACTGCAAGTTTGGACACAATGAAAGTTATTTACCGCACGCAGTTAGACTATTGTGTTTACTTATGGATCGATCGCGTTTATACAAAAGTTGACATGGTATCCGTGGATAGAGTAAGTTGGAGATCCAGATATTAATATTGTGGTCACTTTTCGTGGGTTTGCGTGTTTCTAATGCACTGCGGTGCGCTGTACGAGGATCTCGGTTTGAGGGGATTTGTTTTTTTTGGAAAGGCCTTTAAGGCGATGTAGCAGCTTTAGTAAGGGATAGTTTCTGTGTGTCAATATTATGCAAAGTCCTTCCCCCTTATTCAAAGTATCTGCAACAAATTAAATTTAAATATCTTGTGCATTGAAAACAAAAATATGGCTAGCACGAAACATATAACAAACTGTGAATAAAGATAGTATAGGGGAGCATAGGAAACCCCTGGCCAAAGGGGTTAAAAGAGCTATGATGGGGTATCAATCGTTTCGTTTTTGACCATAGAAAACCCAAATTTCGATGGTGAGAGTCGTTTTTTTGGCTGAGCCCGGGCCATATCTAAAAAAAGGGGCCCCCGCTTTCAAATTTTAAAACTAGCGACTTCAAAAATATTTGACCGATTTCAATTTAAAAGGGTACCATTCAAAAGGAAATGATAAAAATTTTAAATAAATGTTTAAAAATTTTGCACGAAAACCCAAATTTTTTTGAGGTATGTTACAAAAATTTTAAAACTTTTTATTTTACACTTCTCGTTAGGGAACGATATTTACTAGGTAAAAAGGTTTTACTTTTCTCAAGTTGCATTTTTGGTGGTTTATTTTTTTGGTTTTTTTAAATGAATCATGCATTAAATTTTCTGACAATTATAGCCTGATTTTATTTAATTAAAGCGTGGCATGTGTAGATAATATATTATACTGTGGATCTTCATTTTTCATACTTTTTTGTCGAGACACAATTGGTGAAAAAATTTAGATATTTGGTATCAATCGTTTGTTATAAACCGAACTTAAAAAATTTTTGATTAAGTTTTTTCGTTTTTTTTACTGATCCCTTCCCCGGGGAAAAAACAAGAGGCCGCCGTCATTAAACATTTAACTAAAATATCTTTGAAAGTATTTCCCCGATTTCAATTGTAAAGGTACCGTTGAAAAGGTAAAAAAGATACAAACGATATACCAACAATTTTCCAGAAAGGGGTTTTTTTTTTTTTTTTTGGGGTTTATTTTTGGTTTAAAATTTTTTTATAATTTTAACGTTTTTTTCAGACCCAAAATGGTAAAACAATTTGTGGGGACAACGATTCGTTATAAACTGATTTAAAAAATTTTTAATGGAAAAATTTCGTTTTTTACTGACCCCTTTCCCCTGGAAAAAAAAAACAAGAGGGGCCGCCCCCAATAAACCTTTTGACTCGCTATATTTAAAGTATATCCCCCGTTTTTTAAATTCACGTATACCTTTTAAAAGGTAATTAATGCGAAAAAACTATTTTTTACCATTTTGTTGAAACTTTAAATTTAGTGGGTTTTATGTTAAAAAAAATTTAAAAATTTTTACTACACTCGTCACGTTATGGATTTTAGGGCCCATTATTACATGACCAAAAGGGTTTTTTGAATTGTTTGGCTTTTTTACCCGAGCATATCTTTTTAGGATTCAAGAGCCTTTACTTTTTAGTTCCGACAAATAACCCCGAGATAATGATTTGAGCGAGGGCATGTGTAAATGAATAACATATCAGAGTATTTATTTTGATGTTTGAAACACTTTTGCGGGCACAATAATTGATTAAAAAATTTAGTTTTGGTATCAACGTTCGTTATGAAACTTTTCTTTAAAAATTTTTGATGAGGTACCCGCCCAAAAAAAAACAAGATGGCCCCCGAAAAAAAATTTTGGGAAGGTTAATATTTTTCTAGGGAAGCAGCCCAATTTTCAAAGGACCGTTAAAAGGGTATCTAAAGTAGAAAAAAAATTATAAACTTGCAATTTCACAAAACCCTTTAAATTTTTACTGGGTTTCTTGTTGTAGAAACTATGACGCTGTTATGTGGGTACCATAGACAAAATTAAAAAAAGTTCCCCCACCGGAAATTGAACCGGGACCAGGGAAACAGTACGACTTTGCAGCCTAGACCCGGGGTGTTTCAAATTCTAATTTTTCACTATCACCCATCCCACCCAGATCCGATCAGTAGCGTAACATAATACACGAAAGTAACAGAATGTGAGAAAATCATGGAAAAAGAATTTCGTCTAATTAATGTGTCAAGCAGAAGGTTTTCCAAATAACATTCAAAAGGCTCTCAGAGACAAACTAACTGGGAAAAAGATGTAGGTACGTAAAAAAAGAACTATCTTGCAACTGCATATTGCCTTTGTTATAAGAGAAAACGGACCGAAAGGAAAAATTCTTGCTAAAAAAACATAAAAAAACGGACAAAAAAGATGGGAGAGTTTTTAAAAAATAAGGCCCACATCCCCCTAGAGGTAGTGGTTTATAAAATTCCATGTGGGATTGTGCAGGTCTATGGGGTCAAACAGGGAAGGAACATGTTTCAACGTCAACAGAAACCAGGTAGCTGTGTTTTGTTAGTTTGTCGTCTGAGGGCCTTTTTAAGATTTATTTGAAATCCATTCTGTTGACACAAACTCCTAGAGACGAAATTTTCTAGATGATTTGCATCATTTTTCTGTGTCTATTCTGTGTATTGTGTACGTACTGATGGATCGGGGGGGTGGATGATGATGTAATAAATTTGAATTAGAAACACCTGGGATCTAGGGTGTCAATTAATACTGTTTCAGTGGTCCCCGGGGTTTAATTTCCGGAGGAGGAACTTTTTTTAAATTTTTGTCTATGCTACCACATAAAAGCCAAGTTTCCCCACAAAAAAGATAACCTCAGTAATATTTAAGTTCGTGAAAAAAGCAATTTTTAATTTTTAAAACTTTTTGTAACTTTTCCAACGGGACCTACCTTTGAAATGGGTCTGTCAATTTCCTTAAAAAATATAACTTACAAAGTTATTTTCGGCGGCCCCTCTTTTTTTTCGAAAGGTACCCATAAAATTGTTAAAGACTTTCATAACGAAGGTGATACCAGATACATAATTTTTTTTAAACAATTTTTGTGCCTCGACGAAATGTGTTTCAAACATCAAGATCAATTAAACTCGAGCATATGTTATTTTATTTACACAGCCCTCGCCCTTCAAATACATTTTCACGGGATGTATTTGTCGGAACATAAAAAGTAAAGGGCTCATTTAACTAAAGAGATATTCGGATAAACAAACCAAACTATTTAAAAAAAACCCTTTTGGTTTTGTAGATATATGCCCCTAAAACCATAAAGATGAGAGTGAGAAATATTTAAGTTTTTTTAACATAAACCCCACTAAATATTTAAAAATTAACAAAAAAGGTAAAAAAATAAGTTTTATTTTCATTTAATTACCTTTTCAACGGTATACTGAATTAAAAATCGGGGGTATATACTTTTAAATGATATGCGAGTCAAAAAATTATTGGCGGCGGCCATCTGTTTTTTGCCATGGGGGGGCTCAGTAAAAAAACGAAATTTTTTCCATTAAAATTGTTTAAACACGGTTCATAAAAATCGATGTACCCCATACATAGTTGTTTTACCTGTTGTGCTCTGAAAAAATCGTTTTAAAAATTTCTAAAAATTCAAAACCCAAACTAACCTAAAAAAAAAAATTTAAATTTTTGAAAAATTTTTGGTAATCGTTTTTAATCTTTTCATTTTCCTTTTTAAAAGGGGACCATTCAATTGAAATCGGCGAAAATTTCAAAGATATTTAGTTTAAATGTTTATTTACGGCTGCCATCTTTTTTTTGCCCCGGGAAGGTTCATAAAAAAATCGAAATTTACTTAAACAAAATTTTTTAAGTTCGGTTCATAAAAAATCGATTGATACCAAATTCTAATTTTTTCACCAAATTTTGTCTCCGACAAAAAGTAAAGAAAAATAAAGACAACAGAAGTAGCTATATTTACTACACATGCCATCGCTTAATTAAAAAAAAATAGGCTATAATTGTCAGAAAATTAAATGCATGGGTTCATTAAAAAAACAAAAAATTCCCCCAAAAATGCAACTTGAGAAAATGTAAAAAATTTTTACCTAGTAAATATCGTTCCATAACCACAAAGTGAAAAAGAAAAAAGTTAAAGTTTTTGTAACAAAACCTAAAAAATATGCGATTTTCGTGAAAATTTTGTAAACATTTATTTAAATTTCTTTTATTTACCTTTCGAATGGTACCTTTGAAATTGAAATCGTGTCAAATATTTACGAAGATACGCTCGTTTAAAATTCGAAAGCGGCGGCCATCTTGTTTTAGATATGGCCGGTCTCAGCCAATAAATCAAGACTCTCACCATCGAAATTGTTTATCTATGGATCAATACGAATCGATTGATACCACATACATAGCTCTTTCACCTAAAGCTGCCACGGAAGCATGTTTTCATTCCCTATGCTCCCACTATAGTAAAAAATAAATATTACTTTTTAAATCTGTCCCATTTCCAAAGGATTAACATTCAGGTATATAAGTCATGGAGCTCCAGTACCTTTGGTTCCTTGGCTTTATTATTTTCTGGTAAGACAGACCCAAAACAAAGTCTTTCAGTCTCCTCTTCATCTATAACTGTTCCATTTTCCCGCTGCTTTTGTTTTACCAAGTTTCTTCATTTCTTCCGATCTTCCCCCCATTTTCCCCAATTCTTCCTCCACCCCAAGACAGCCCTCTCGCCTCTATGCTTGGTTTGATGGTCTTTCTATTTTTTCTCTTCTTCCCGTAAAAAAAACTTTCTCGTATTTTTTTCGTTTCCATTTTCTTATGTGTCCAAACCATGTTACCGCTCTCTTCCAAGAACATCTCAACTTTAAATATTGAAAACTAACATACTTAATTGTGAAATATATTTTTGAGTGATTTGTGAATAAAATGACAATTAACTGTGATTTCAAATATTTAGCATTATAATTGTAAGCTAACATTTAGGCAAATAAGATTGGTTATGAAATATAAATTGCGTTTTATTTCCATCGGAATAAATCCATCAAAGTAGGAATGTAAACACAAATCGTACGAAGATTGTAAAAGTTTTAACATCAGGAAACGAACTCTGGCTCATTAGACCCTTTCCTAAAATCTCCCCGGGACCTCTAATTGAAACGAGCCCCCCCCCTCGCCCCCGCCAGCAGGTGCTTGCATTGTGCTGCTAATAGGCCCCCACTTCACCTAACCGTAGCAGACAGACACAGCTGTTACAATAAAACCTCACTGTCGCATCAACAATCCACCGTCTAATGAACAATTGGGACATCCCATACAAACTGTCAAAACCTTTTCGGGGTGTGTGTGGGCCCAATTTCGCCAAGTTCTTCTGCCGCTGTTGCATAATGTGGTGTTAATGATTTTGGGGGTTATTTAATTAACGATGACACTTGTTTTTGCAACACATGCGTGGTACATGTAATGCGTGTACAGTGAACGATGTAATACACACATGTTAGTTAGTTTATTGGTATAATGCTATTGCGCGCTGGGGATGTGTATATGTACAAGATTGAGATTCTGAAAGGGACAATTTGAACGATAACAACGACAAATTTGATTGTTTTCACAATATTTTTTTTTCAAGTGTCATGTAAAATTTTTGACAATTTGAACGATAACTACATTAGATTGTTTCAGAATATTTTTTTTTTAAGTGTCTTGTACATTTTTGGAGTCAAGTTTTTAAATTTTAAATTTTCCCATTTTGTTTTTAAGTCTCTTCAAATTTCCTTTTTTATTTCCCCCTTGGAATATTTTTGTTTTTTGTTACAATATTTTTCATAGTTTTTTAAAACATATTGTAAAAAAAACCAAAATTTTTTAAATTCTTGGGAGGTGCCGGGTACGAAAAAAAACCTCTTTAAAATGATTTTCAAAAACGCCAAACCAGATAATTTTTAAACGATAGTAAAAAGGGGGGGGGGGGCAGTAAGTAACCTTGGTAAAACCATGTGGTAAATCTAAAAAATAAAATTTGAAAAACATGCACGAAAACACCAGAAATCCAACATGTTTTTTGTCCATTAAATGCAAATTTTTGTTTATTGTTTATTTATTCATTGCAGAAAACCATCCGCTTGTTTTTTTTTTCATCATTATGGGCTCTTTTTCAGCTGGTATTTCTTTTAAAAAAATTTTTATGATGAGGGAAATATAGCGAGAAATTATGCAGGTGGGTTTTTTGATAGGGGCGCCTATCTGGCTAGGAGCCGACCCGACATGTTGAACGTAGTTCGTGCGCCCGTCGGGTGTTGTCGGACTCCCCCGCCACGGACCCCAGGGGGAAAATCACGGGGGGGACCCCCTCCACTATCGATCACCAGCCCCAACCCAAGGATTCATCTCTCAACTTCAAAAACAGGGTTTAAAACCCAATGTGTTTACCTTTTTTCAATCAAGAACAATCGCTTTTTTTAATATGCACAAAAGAGCCAATTTTTTTTTTTTTTTTTCTCTTTAAAAAGGTCAAGTGAGGGGTTTTAAAAAAATAGAAAATTAACTAAAATTTGTAAAATTTTTAGGGAAAAAAGTGCGTTTTTGAAATGTATTGGTGGATAAATTTTTTAAAATTTTAAACTGGTGAAATTTTAATTGAAACCATATTTGAAATTTTGATATCGTTGTCAATTTATTAAAAATATCCCAAAAATTATATCTTCCCTAAAACCCGGGGACAATTGATTTTTAAAATCGGTTTCCACGATAACCCAAATATCAATTTTTTTTACGATCACATAGAATGCAACGTTGGGTACAATGTAATGGACGAATGTTGAACATTGTGTGTTTGGAGTGGATGGGTTTGAGAGATTTTGAAAAATTGTTTGACAGCTTCGTTCTCCCTAGTTCGAGTCTAAAATTTCCCAAAAGGAAAAAATGAATGTCGCGTAACAATAAGACTTCTGCTTTCACAGGGAAAATTATCACTGGTCTTATAATGGATCAGGGAATATACAAACGTTGAATTTATTTTTTTTTTTATTATCAAATAAACGCGTGATTATTTCCCTAAAGTTTAGAAAAATATACAAATAAATTTATACTTCATCGTTTTTTTTCACTCTGCATTTTCACGCCCGTTTTTTTTCCCCCTTAGAAATAAACACGAAAACCCCCCCCCCCCCTTTAAACCCCCTTATTAGGGAAAAGTCATCAATGGCCTATTTATTTGCTTTGTAGAAAATGTTTCCTTAAAATTTTTTCCCCCCAAATTATTTTTATGCCAATTCGTATTCACCCACCCCATTCACGAACAAAATTTATTATTTATTGGGGGGGTGCGGGTACCCGAATTTGGGGTCGGGTCGGGGATTGGGGGCCATCAAATTGCAAAAAAGGTTCCCACTTCCGGATTTAAATTTTGTTTTTTTAAATTATGGTGGGGGTGCCCGGGCCAACAATTTTATTTTTAAAATTTTAAAAATGTATTCAAAAAAAAACCAAATGAAAAAAAATTTTAAGAAAACCAAATTTAAATTCTTCCAAAAAAAATCAATTTTTATTTTTTTCCTGATAACAAACCCCCCTTTACCCCCTGGGCCCTTTAACCAACCAACTCCCGACCCCAATGTCGAAAAATCTACAGCGCCAGTCCTTAATCCCCTTAAAGGACAAGAGTGTAAAAGTGCTCTGACCCGGGGCTTTCAAGGGACAGCGCGCATGCGCCGTGCACCCCGCCCTCCCGCACCCATCATCAGCCCGACCACTGGGGCAAAATCCCCAGATAAGATAACATTATTTGTCCTCTCGTCCCCTTAAACTTAGGTCCCGTCACGTACTATTTACATGGATGGCCCTTTCTAAGATCGGGGGCGGGGACGGAATTACATTGTTTTTCTTTCTCTCAATAACCCCAAGCGCTTTCTTGGAGTAGAAAGATCCAGCCCGCAGACAACGATGTTTTTATAAACATCAAACTAGTCTGGATTTTTTATACTTATCGCAGTTATGTACTTATATTTTATTTTTTTTTATTGAAAAATGATAAACTCGACGCAAAATTTAAAAGGAAATCAATCCCCAAAAAAAAAGTAACATACAAAATAAATGAACAGATGGCACATCTTTTTTCGTTTTTTTTTACAATTAATCATGATCATTTTCATTATATATTTTTTAAAATTCCGATTCAGCAAAAAATCTTTCAAATTTTCCCTTTTTTTCGTCTCATAAAAAATAACTCATATATTTAGTATCTCTTATAAAAGCAGTTACAAAATCGGGCAATTTGCAAAATTAAACTTGCGAAAAGAATCGACTGCGTTACTTGGGGGAAAAAATGGCAAAAAATTTTTAAATTTTTCCGGCTAATAACTTACCATAATCAAAGCCCGCTATAATACAAATGTGTTAGAGATTGGGGAGTGTAAAGGTTTTATGGAAAACAAAAAAAAGAATTTCTTCGGTTGGGGGGTCAAAAAAAAATCTTATGTTTTTCCAAATACTCCAAATATACACAACAACAAAAACTACGGACTTTCAAAACCCAAAAAAGAGTAAAACCCCCATTCAAAAAAACCTGGAAAAAATTCGTAAAATGCGCGTAAAAAAAAAAACTTTGGCACCCACGCGATGTAGAAAAGGGGGAAAAAGCAAAAAAAACTCTTCTAAAAAAATTAGGGGGAAAATAGACACTTTTCTTGCCTGCCCCTCATTAATGGTGGCCGGTGCCCGGGGACATGGATTTCCACCATTGGTGGGGTAAAACCACCCCCCCCCCCTTTTAAAGGGGCGCCTGTATCACCCCTTTTTGAAGGGCAATCTAAAAAAAATATTAAAAAAAGCGGCCATCAGACGTCGTCGTTTTATCTTGAACGTGACACCCACAGACGGGGGGGACGATTTGGGGGGGGGGGGGGGTGGAGAACTTCCTAGGAATTGATCAGAATCGAAACACTAAACACAAACAGCAATCAGAAAACATGCTGGTAAGAAGAATCGAGGTGAATTACCCAAGCGCGGACAAAAAGTAAAAATGGGGCCACAAAAAAACACCTGGAAAAATTTTCCTCCGGGGTTTGTCAAATTAAAGCTTTCAAGACGTTCATATGCCAACCACTCACCCAAAAAACCATTTTTTTAAATTACTGTTGAGCGAAAAACTTTTGTTTGCATGTAATTTCTATTTTTTGTTTTATTTTTGGGGGGGGTCGAAAGTAAATTCTACTTTTAAATCTATACACTAACTTTTTGCAATTAATTAAACCAACATTACTTTACCAACATTCGCCCAAAAAATGTATGAACCCGTAATAAGTTTTAAAAAATTTCAAGCTCTACCACATAGGGAGGGTTTCCCCCCCAAATCCCGGCACCAAACCCGAATTTTTTGCATTTTTTCAATCTGGTGCCCCCAAACAAACACAACAGTCAAATTGAGCGAACATTTTCAACCATACAAGCCCCTAAAAGGTTTAAAACGCTTCAGCGAGCTTGCAGTGCGGAGTTATTAAACTGAATTATATGTGAATGGATTTAAAGGCAAACCAACAAAACAAATGTCCATCAAATAACTCTCGTATTAATTGTTTGCACACGCTGATTAAATTGTTTTTCAGCAAATGGCTTGATAATTAGGAAGATTTTTTTATGTAGTAAAGGTCAAAGCGGGCATATACGAGTACAGCAAGCAAATATAGATTGATTAGTAAACAAGGTGTACGAACTACGTCCGTGGTCACTCTGGATGGTGGTGCAACTGCAGCCGACGGGGCATACGGGGCAAGTTTATCGAAATCTGTCGTAACATGATTCGTTGATTCCAATTGAAAATGATTTTATTTTAATAATTAGCTTGTTTTTTTTTTAAAAAAACACAAACATTTAACGTGGGAGAATTATCTAATGTTTGAGGAAAAATGACTATTTTATTTTCTCCTTAATTTTCACTTTTAACTATTAACTGACTGACCGTTTATTGAGAGTTAATCACTCAATTACGAACTGGTTTTCAGTGGGGGACACTATTTAAAGTTGTTAACCATCCTTGTCGACGACGACGCCATCGAAATGTCAAATAGCGAAAGGTATCTGACTCATTTTAGCTTCGCTGAATTTTCTACATTCTCATCAGCAATTTAGTTCGAAACCACTTTAAACAATTTATTTTGGTTTTGCTTATCCTAAAAAATATTTTGTTATATATCGCTTAATAACTTTAAAGTTCGTGTTGTTTGGGATTTAATTAATTAAACTGATGATTTTAAATATGAATTTAATTACAAATTATTAAAATTTGTAATTTTATTGAAATTAAAATAATACGATGTCAAATTCAATTTATGGTTTAATTAAGCTAAAACCCTCTATAGAAAAAGTAAGTCCGAAAATTTGACCCTTTTTATAGGACCCTCTCAGGGGCCTTTTACTAAAGGGCTGACAGTGACGCGACATAGTCGACCGAACGAAACTTTAGTGAGAGAGCAGTGGAATGCCACCCTCGAATTTCATTAACCAATTAATAGTATTTCTTCACTTTTCTGTATTAATAAAACACTGACGACGCTTAAAAGTGTAAATAGTTGTCCAAAACACACTTATTTGCGTCAGGCGTGTTGAGCGAGCGTATAAGCTTTTTATTGCAATATAAAACATTTACACTTTAAACCTCTGCCAATGTTTTTTACAATTAACAACTACTCAGCAACTATTTATTTGTAATGACGAAATTTGGGTGGCAGTTCACTTGCTCTTCTCACTAAGGGGCTATTGTCACTATAAAATTTCTGATCGACTATTGTCACATTAGAAAATCGACTTTTTTTTTG
>JAMZAV010009460.1:0-25431 GCA_024449915.1 Sweltsa coloradensis | reverse complement strand
TGAAGTGTAACCTCATTTGATGTGAAACTTGTAAATTTTTATGTAGAGCTTTAATTAAAAACATTTTGCAATGTATTGGAGTTGCTCATATCAAATATAATTTCATATATTATTAATTATAAAAATGTTTGTTTATCAAGACAGGAATTTTATTGTCAAGCGTACAATAGACGAGCAATTCTAATTTCTAACCCTTCCTCTAAACAGGTAGCCCGCTAAAATGCTTTGGGCGGTTTTACTTCCAGTTTGGTCTGAGCGCCTCTTCTTTTGTTTGAGTCACGGAACTACTGTGGAGCGATCTGTGGCAAACCCACGAACTCGGTAGTGAAAAAACCGTTATTGAAGGAATATTTGATTGAGTGTAAACATCCGCTTCTGTTCCGTTTTTAGGAAGCTTAATAATAACCATCTCGGCAACGATTTCAGCAATTGTTGTTAACAAAATCCACTATTAGCGCTACTTCGAAAATTGTTCTAGCTTATGTCAAACTCTCAAATATGCTTCACCATTTCATGCAAATGTTATATAAAAGCTCAATTCAACATTTTTTTATTCATTTTGGTAATGTTGATCGTTAATATATTAATAGCGCAAATAGGTTGAACGTTATCTGAGAGTGGGTAAAATATAGTAAATATTCTATTATTAGTTTGTGCGTAATCGGTGCAGCTTTGAACCTCTGTTGAGAGTAGCAAAACTGCATGTTTCCGAACGGTTTAACCTTTTTACCTAGTAAATATCGTTCCATAACGAGAAAGTGTAAAGTAATTAGTTAGAGTTTTTGTAACATAACCTCAAACATATGGGATTTTTGTGAAAATTTGTTACATTTATTTAAATTTCTATCATTTACCTTTCGAATGGTACCTTTGAAATTGAAATCGGTCAAATACTTACGAAGATACGCTAGTTTAAAATTCGAAAGCGGCGGCCATCTTGTTTTAGATATGGCCGGTCTCAGCCAAAAAATCAAGACTCTCACCATCGAAATTGTTTATCTATGGATCAATACGAATCGATTGATACCAGATACATAGCTCTTTCACCTTTTCGGCCACGGAAATTACTATGCTCCCTACTATTAAGCAAAGTTTTCGTAAAATAATTTTTGAACTTATATTTTCTGAACCGCTTGTGAAAGTATTTTGATCCGCTCGACCAACTTGACACGTTTTGTAACACTGATATTGTTGAATTTAAATCAATAAAAATCTGATTTAAATCCCAAAAATAAAAAAATTGATTTAAATCGAAAGTTGATTTAAACCAAATAATCCGTACTACTAAATCAAATAAATCATGATTTTGATTTTTTCAATAAAAATCAAAAAAATCACACATCCTGGTGCGGCTCTAACGGGACCTTCTTTCAACACTGCGTGATAAAGTGTGATGTCAGTGTTCGGCTACGGTGCTCGCTGCTGCTACCTGGTACCATGTGGTGCGGCTCAACGGGACTTTCTTTCAACAACTGCGTGAAATAGTGTGATGTCAGTGTCCGGCTACGGTGCTCGCTGCTGCTATCTGGTACCATGCTATTCAGCATAAGTCGGACCGCGGACGACGTAACTAACATACCACCCCCTCTGTATAGCGTTTTATTAATATTGACAAGTTCATATGATTGTGAACAGTGCAGAACATCATTTATCTGATTTGATTTAGGTGGAGACTTAATACCATGTTTATTTAATTTGAAAAACGATTTAAAAAAAAGTGAATTTGACTTTCCCTATCTATCCTTTAAACTCGCCAATCTATTTGCTTTAGCTGTTTGTTGTTGGTATATTTCTTGTTTTCCGGCTTCTGTATATTTGGATGAGCAAAGCGAAGACTTCAATTTCACTGAACCCCCCCCCCCCCCCCCCCCCCCCCAAAAAAAAAAAAAAAAATTAGCTTTGGTGTTTTTTTGTTTTGTTTTTTTTCCTGTCTGTTCGCGCTCTACCGGGCAAACGGCATATGCGATCTTGATGAAAATTGGAGGGGACCTTCGAAATCTCTGAACTTAGACTTGCCACGTTTTTGGGTACAATCAAATAAATATTTCTCATGAATATTGTACTTTTACGAGTTTTTTCGAGTTTGAATGCTTTTAAAATAATTTTTTTTTAATTATTTAATTTAATTATTTTAAAATTTATTTAATTTAATTTTAAGGCTAATCTAGACATATGGGTGATATTTTTATAATTCTTTCATTTTTCACAGAATGTTTAACTATGAGGAATTGATGAAAAAAAAAGAAAAATTTTTATTTTTTGCCATTTTTCGGGCGGCCCCGGGAAAAATTTAAAATTTTAAAAAAAGGGAAAAAGGGCCTTTTTAAACAAAACGGTTTTTTTAAAATGATATGAAAATTTAACCACGTTTTTTTTTGGGCTTTTAACTGATTTGGGCCCATAGGTTTCATTACTTTACTTTCTTGGGTTTTTTTTTTTTAATTTTTTTACTGAAACCACTGAAAACGGGGAATCGAAAAGTCGCTTGGTTCAGCCCATGTTGCATAGTTTAAATTAAAAAAAAAAGTCAAAATATTTTATATTCACCGCATGCGGGGAAACTCTCAGTTTTAATTTCCCACCTAAAAAACCCTTGTTGTATCACCAATAGGGGATGAGAAACTGGAGCCCCCTTTGCCGTCACGTAAATCCTCCCAAAAAATCGTTTCCGCGTGGCCCCGGAAAAAACCGGGGCGGGCTGCGACTAACGTTTGGCGTTGGGTTGTGGCAATTGGGGAAACCCCTGACGCCCCGGGGGCCCGGGGCGACAAAAAATCCGGGGGAGTTTTTTGGAAAGCGGCGCATTTTGATTCGTTATCCAAGTTTTCAGTGAATCAAAAAAGGCTCATCAGCTTAGTTCGGGGTTAGGCGGTGTTCGTGGTGTCTGTGTCCCCCGGGGTTGCGATATTGCTGTGGAAAGAAATTTTAAATTTATTGGTTAGAAAAAGAATATATTTTTTATAAATAACGTTATACCGCTATGTAGATTTATGGTTAGTAAAAGAAAAAAATATCCCATAAGGGAAGGGGAGGAAACCCCTCGTAATAAAATGCTTTTCAAGAAAAGGCAAAAATAAAAGGGCCCAAATTTTCAAGTGGAGTAAAAGGAAAAAGCTAAAGGAGCAACCTCAAGGAAAGAGAGCTATAGTAAAAAAAACACGGTATTTTAAATGACAATGAATTTTACGTTATGTCGAAAAAATTTTAAAAATTTTAAAAATTTTTTGGGTTTATAGGGAGTGGTTGACCTGATTTGCCCCCAATGTGGCCTCAAGCAGGCATTTCCGGGATTAAAATTCTCATGCTAACCCACACCCCGCCCCTCAACCAAGAAACTTTGGTTTCGGGAGAAAAAGTCAGTTTCCAAAATTTACTTTCCTTCGCTCCCTTCCGTTGCAAAGAGGTATTTTATTCAACTAGCCTGTTTTGGGGTACATAATGTGGGAATTAGAAAAAATGAAAGTAAAACCCAAAAAACATTTGATTTAAAATTTAGCAGTGCCCCTTTGACTTCTGAAATCTGAACAGCCTTTGTGACTTTAAAAACCTTGGAACGATATGAAAACGGTGCTCAGCTTGGGCCCATGTGAAGTGAGGTGAAGGCAGCCCCCACAGACAACCTGAATACAAACCCTTTATGCCTACCATCCCCTTTTCCCAGTCGATTTTCAAACTCAATTCGCCCACGGTGCACCGTTTCGACGAGTTTTGGAAAAACGGGTGCGAAAAAAAATTTAAAAAACCTCACGTGATTTTCCATACCCAAACCTGGATTCGAACCTAGAACCCCAACCCATATTTTCCCAATCTTTGAAATTGAGGCTATACAATAAATTTTATTCCCTATGATGAAATCAGCTGGCGTAAGTCCGCGTAAAAATTGGAAGTGGAAACGCGGAGATAACGTAAACAACGTGAGGTTCTCCGCTTGCTAAAGGGAAAATTATAAAGTTTTTTCTCTCTAAATTTCTAAACAGTTCTCAAAGCAAAATTCGTAAATTACTAGGATTTGTTTAAAACGTCTCCCCCCCCAACCCTGGCTTTTGACTACGGGCACCCAAATTGTTTCGAGCGAAAACTTGAAATCACAAAAAAAAATACACTAACGAGTCTAAAAGGACTCTCTTCGTTTTAAAACTGTTTTGGGATCAGTTTACTAGGGAAATGAAAATTCCTACCAAAAACAGAATAATCATGGGTTACGAAAAATTTAAAAATAAAAAAAAAAAACCCATTTTTTTTTAAAAAAATTATCTTGTTTTCCAGCCATACCCATTATATGCATTTATTTTAGTATTATTATTTCGACCTCATAACTTTCTTTGCCCACTATTTTTATTTTAAAGCGGGGGTAGGGGGAGGGGAAACCCATGAGGAAATGGGGTATCAATCTGCGCAATCCACTTCACTTTTGGCCCCCTTCAGGATAGTATAATGGCAAAGTGCATAGTTTAAAAAACGGAAAACTGAATGAACCAATTACTTGCCTTTTTTACGTAAATATCGATGAAAGGACTAATTTTTGTTTCGAATAATATTTTCCCACAATTTCAATGAAAACTTATAAAATCCTATATAAAAAGTTTAAATTTTTAGATAGCCACATTTTTTACATTTTTTTTAAATTTGGTGAGGGGGTTTTGAGTTTAGTATTATATTATACATGGGAGTAGAACAGAGTATATTAATCCCCAAAACCCGGTAAGGTAAAACGCCCGAAATTAGGTATCACACCCATTTTTTTAGCGGGGCCTGACTTTCCCAATTCTTTTTTATTTAAAAAATAGCACGCAATAATAATAACAATATAAATTTTAAAAAAAAAAAAGAAAAAATGCATATTGGGACCCTAATAAATCCCCAAGCCTTCCCCCACCAATTTTTCCCTTTATTTTAGCCCGTTGGATTTTTTGTTGGAGAGTTCGGTACAGACGGGGAAACCTTCCCCAAAAAACTAACTATCGAGCCCACGATTTACGACGGGTGAAAAAACCTGAAAACCGGCCGTCGCTAGTCGATATTTTAAACGAAACCCAAAGGAGTTTTTAAAACTAGGAGAACACCCCTGGGGTTTTGTAGACCGGAAAGGGAAAATTTGGGTCGGAAAAAGGGGGAAAGAAATGGCCTCTTAGTCCCCTGAATTTCCACGTGCAAACTCCCAACCGATTAGTTACGTGGAAACTGATGGCGGGAAGGGCAGTGAAATTAAGCCCCAAACCTTGTTTGGGGTGCCCTTCGATAGGGGGGGGTAATTCCCAAATGCGGGGAAAGCTTCAATCCTGACATCCTTTTATGGCATCCCCAAAACTTAAAAAAAAAGGGGAAACCCAAAAATTTTTTTGGGGTAATTGAAAATTAAAAAATCATTATTAATTTTTAGAAATTTTTATTCTATTTTTATTATTCTTTTTAAACTTTAACTATTACATTAAAAAAAAAAAACAATAATGCTTTTTTATTATTTTTTTTTGTTTATATCTAATTTAAATTTTTTTTAAATTACATTTTTTTTTATTATTAAACAGCATTATTGTGTTTTAAATAGGAGTTTATATATTTTGAAAGATGTCATTTGGGAGTTGTGTTTTACAGACTTGGATTAAAAATCTCAATGCAAAAATGGGTCGCTGCTGGGCAGGCTGAGAAAAAAAAATAGCTATAGCTAAAGGAAACCCTTTGAAGGGATGGAGTTCCAGTCAAAAAAAGTAATAGGGAGGTGGCTGGTGCACAGAACGTACGGTCACTCTTCGGCGCATCCGGGAAATGGTAAGTTTTCCCTTAATAACCCCAATATTTGTTTCTATAATATTGAGCATGGCCCCCAAAAGTAATTATTTTGTCCTAAATTATTTCTTTAAAACGTTACAGGCTTGTTAATGGGTTTGCTAAAAACAAACAATTGTGTTCGTGGGATTAAAAAACCCAAAAAATTTTTACTTTTCCCTAAAGGCACGAACCCAAACCAATAAGCGAGACTCCCCCTGAGCACAAGGTTTTAAAAAAATTATGCGGGGCCCTTCTACAGGAATGGAAACTGAGATAACCCTGGGGGGTTTCAATAAAAGGAAGAGCAGCAGGCTTGGGGTACAAGTACAAATGGGAATTTCCCTGATTTTTACTCGTATTAAAAGGGAAATTTTTAAACCCCTTTAGCTATTATTATTATAACCTTACTTTACCACGAGTATTATGCTTCTACCCATAGGGGGGTACTCTGTTATCTGTGCTTCTACAACCTTTCTATTTTCTTTTATTTCTTTTTTTATAGGGGACGGCGGGCTCAAGCGTCTATCCAAGAAAAAAAAAGTCGGTTTCCAGGTAGGAGGAATAAAAAATTTAATGTGTCAACAGTTGTTCGATGTTTCACGGCCAAAAATGCACGCGCTTAAAAAAAAAAAAGGGAAATACGTCCAAACGGGAAGGAAAGTACTCGGGGACAAAATTGGGCCCCGCTTTACTACTGCCGCTCGGAGTTTTCGTTTTGACAAGCAGGGAAAACCCCCGAGTCAGGTTTCTCAGGAGGACCTTCGTAATGGACTCGGTAAGATGGAAAATATTTTCTATTTTCACAAAAGGCCCTGACCCCGGGTTTGGGAAAGGGCATTTTATTTTTGTAAAGCCTTCAATTTCCGACAAAGGAAACAAAAAACTAAACAACTATTTTATTGGGTTGGGTAGTGCATTTTAAATCATTTTTCCCTGGCCCTTTTTAAAAATTTTATTTTATTAATTTCAGGAAAGTATTCCCGGAGTCCCCTCACGGTGTCGGGCCTTAAGGCGGGCAGCCCCCCGCCCATGGCTATTGTAAGGGGGGATAGATGCCCGGGGACAAAACCGAGAAGAACTTGTCCCCCTGATGGAGGAGTGCGGCATGTTCCCAGGAAAAAATTTTTTACCCCCCTCGATTACTCGTGAGCAAGGGAGAAACGCTTCGGTTTAATTTAAACAAAAAAAACCAGGGCCCAACGTTTAAAAATGGTAGCCCAAATTATTCCCGGGAAACGCTCGATCACGCCCAAAACGCGGGGGGGTACCCCAAGGCCCAATCTATGGGGCCGGACCGCTCACGGGTAGTGGGCCAAAATTTGGGATTTGAGGGCCCCCTTTAAAGGGAAAAATTTACCCCCCGTTTTGCCCAGGGAGTTACACTAAAAAAAAAAGTTTGGGGGCGAAAGGTTTAAAGGGCTTCAGCTTTAGACGTCGTTTGGACGCCGGTTTCCAAAATTCAAAAAGAAAAAAACAACCGGGCCCCGATCGGGGAAAATGGCCCAATTTCTGCCCAAGAGGACCAAACCCGATGACGTTTTTAAAAAAATTCCACGACTTTTACAGAAAAAAAAATTTTAAGTCGAAATTTCCCTTTAAAAAAAAGAACGACATTTTTAAGAAAGAACTAAGGGGGGAATTTTTAATTTTCTCTTGGATTACAATAATAAATTATGGTTTATCGTTAATTTTTATTGATTTAGGATAGTTTTTATGATAATTTTGAAGCATTTACACCGAGTATCCCATCCAAATTTTTTTTAAAATTTTTTTTAGAGCCACGGGTTAAAAAACGTGTCGAGCCCCTTTGGCCCCGAATCCCCGTAACCCCAAAAGTTATTTCTAGGCCTAGTAATTTATAATCAATTTTTTCTTTTTGGGTCAATGATAGTGTGCTGGGGGAGAGAACTTTGGCAAAAACCGTCTTCAGCTTCTAAAATTCGGCGTGTAGGTTTTAGCCATATCTCCACGGGTTTGGGAAAGGGTTTTTAACGGGTTTTTTTCAATTTTTGTCTGATGATTTTGTTTTTTCTAGGGAATTAAAAGACGGCCAACAAAAATCATGCCATAAGATGGGGAGAGCGGCTACTCTACAACATTTCGGGGCTTTTCAAAAAAATAAAAGTATATTTTCGGCCGCCAGATGAGCAAATGCTATTTCGAGGTAAACCCGGAAAAAAAACTGGAGTCGTGTTTTTCCCTTTTGAAAATTTTTATTGGGTATTGGGCCATCCGTTTTTGGGAGCTTTCCCCCGAGGGTAGTTGGCGACAATGCCCAAAATTTAAGTAAAGGGGCTGTACCATCAACGGCAACAAAAAAGGGCGAGGGAAACTTTGAGAAACAAAACAAATTTTTTTCTCGAAAAAACTTTAAAGGGGGAACAATATCCAACTCAAAAGAAAGCACAAGTTTCTTTTTTACCAGGTGAGTGGGGAAAGGGCCCTAGCGTTTTGTAGTGATTTGTTTTTGGGTTTTCCACTTTATGTATTTCATTTTTAGGTCAGAGTGTAAAAATGAAAAATGAAAACCTGATTAGTTACTATAATATTTTTTTTATTATTTTATGGATGGATTTCATAAAAAACCCGGGGGAAAAACCCGGGGTAAAATGTTTAAGGACTTAGGGCAAGTACTTCCTGGACCTTTTCAAATTTTATTTTTTCTTAAAATCTAAAAAAAATAAGTCATTTAAAAAAATTTTTAATATGTTTGTAGATGATGTTTTCTTTTTGCTGTGTACCGGGCGTGGCCGATTTCCGTCGCCAAACCTAGATTTGGGTCTTTGGACTATGGGAAACCACGAAAACCCGTCAGGAGGGAAACTTCTCGAAATTTTCGAAAATATATTCTTAGTTTAGAAAAATTTTCGAAAAATTCACATGTGTTGAGATTACTGCCTTTTGAGTCTCATGTATACATTGGGTTTAAGATTAGTTGTTTTAAGTTTTAGTAGCTTCTTCGGTATGGGTTTCCGTTTTGGGTGATATAATGAATGGGGTTGTATTTTTTTTTTTCTGTTTTCCCCCATCTTTTTGATTTCAATTGCAAGTTCACTATACTTTTCAAATTTTTTTTTTCCCCGTTTGGCCGACTTATGGCCCCATTGGGGTAGCCCAAAGTCGATTTAAGGGGAGGTTTTTTGTTTCTTCTTGTCAAATTATTAAATCCGGTCTTTTGTGATGTACGTTTGGGCGGTTTTAACTGTGCGGTCGTAAATAATTTGTAAAACTTTTCTATCTAGTACTTTTTCTGGTTTGTATTGTAGTAAGGTGGGGGTGGGTCAATGAGGTTTGTACTTGATTTCAGTTTTTGATGAAAAATGTTAGCTACTTTGGGGGTGTCGTAGAGGTAATCTGTTTGACATAGTGACTTGAAACCCCGGGAAAGATGTGTTCGATTTTTTCACCTCTTGCACTACATTTTACATTGGGGTGTTTTTTTTGTCGCATCTTTTTATTATGTATTTTTTTTAATTGTTCGTCGCAATCCCCTCTGTCTGAATAGCCATCATTTAAAAACCCTTTTTTTTTTCCCAAAAAGTTCCCCGTTGTTTTAAAACCTATTTTATGCTTTAATATTACGTGACCCTTTTTGGGAGTTCATCATAATGTTCTTGGTGGGTCTTTTTTGAGAGACGTAACTCCTTTTTAAAACGTCAGGGTTTTGGGGGTTTCCCTTTTTAGATTAATTAATTTTGTTTGCTAGTTGAGTGGAGTTAAAGATTTGTAGCAGCACCCCCAGCCCCCAGCAGGGTGGATTGGTTGCTCTTTTAAAAAAGTATTTTCTTAAAAAAAGTTTTTGTTTATAAAATAAGTTTTTCAGATCAATTAGGCCCCGTCCTCCTTTTTTTTTCTTGGGGAAATGTCAAAATTTTCTATTTCTGATTTGGATGATTTTATTTTTTATGTTTGGAAATGTAGTACGAGTTAATATTTTTCCCAAAGCGGGATGTCTGTCTGCGTCCATTTAATGATTTCCCAATGAAAATTCAGTACCTTTGGGACAGCATATGTATTTATTGCGGGGATCGGGTTTTTCCCTTTTTGTTGGGTTTGAGGATTTGACTTTAGTGTTTTGTATGTATCTATCAATTTTGCTTCAAAAATTTTTGTTCAATTTGGCAGTTTTGAGAAAACCCAAAAATTTGTTTTTTAAAACGTTATCGTCCAAATTTTTCCAATCCTATTTCCATCATATAGCTGGGAAATCTTCTGCTTGGGTAACCTTACCTTTTCGATATGTAGGGGTCTTACATTTGGGCTACCCCCAAAATCCCTGCAGATTTTCTTGACAAATTTTAATGGGTTTTATTGACTAGGGTTAGTTGAGCAAAAATTTTATGCATACCAAAATTTTGGTCATCCATGTAGAATAGGGGGGAAATGGTGACATACCCCATTTTTGGCCTTAATTTTTAAAACCGATGTGATTGTTAAGCAAAATGTGACAGGGGTTTAAGACAGACAAAACCTAATGCACTTTTAAAGAGTCACCTTGGGGAAAAGCCCGTTTAATTGTATGGGTTTTGTAGTTATCTGTGGTTTTTTTATATTTTGTTTTAGTGTTGTTCCCATGTCTTTCCCTTACGTCTTCAAAAAAAAATTTACAATTTCGGGTTTATTTTATAAAATTTGTAAAATCTGAAAAAAGCCATGTGTGTGGTGTTGAGTCAAAGGCTTTCTTGTAGTCAATGTAGTTTACGTGAATATTCCTTTTCTTATTTTGTGCCTGATTCATTACAGTAGAGTCAATAATAAGTTTGTCTTTACATTCCTGTGAGTTCTTACAGCATCCTTTTTGTTCCTCTGACATGATATTGTGTTCTTCTTAATGAATTATATACTTTATTTGTTATGCATGAAGTCAATATTTTATATATTGTTGGTAGACATGTAATGGCCGATATTTACTTGGGTTCTTCGTGTCATTGTCCTTTGGTTTTTGAGAAAGGTTACTCCTTCAGTAAAGAATTCGGGTATTTCTTTAACTCCATTTATAAACTCGTTGAGACATTTTCTAATTTGATTGTGAGTAGTATTGAATTTCTTATACCAAAAATTTTGAATATTATCATTACCTGGTGCTTTCCAGCTATGTGTAGCACTGATTGTCGACTTTAATTCATCAATAGTTATACCTTCGAATCTCATCTCATTAATATCGCTCATCCTAGCTATTTCATCTTGAATCCATTGTGCATCCTGGTTGTGTGCTACCGGGTTACCCCATATTCCTGTCCAAAACTCTTCTATCTCTGTCTTAGTTGGTGTTCCATTTCCTATTATTTCTTCGGTACTAGATAGTTGTTGGTAAAACTGTTTTTCCTTTTCTTTAAACATTCGGTTTTGTTCTTTTCTAATACTACATTTTTTTTTTTTTTTTATCTCTTAGCTAGAGCACTTACTTTTTGTTTAAGTGTATCCAAATATTCGTGAATGAATTCGTTAAGTGTTTCATGCTTTGCATGAACCTTGAATCTTTCAAATATATTTTGGCAGTATCTTATCACATTTTAGATCGATTACCCATTCGGTATTGTTCCAGTCGACCGATATCTCTCCTAAGCTCAACGATTCTCCCAACTAGTCGTTTTTCCCATTTCGTACTTTTCTTCTCCTGTTTTGTCTTTGAAGATGTTGCAGATTTTACCTTTAAGCCCAAATATCTAACCACTGCTACAGCGGCACAATAAATTGCCGCATGAACGTCTGCAAATGATAGTTCGTCTTGTGTGTAATCTGATAAAATATGTGTGTTCATTATGTGTACCGCTGTCTTCATTTCCTTTGAATGCTTGGGTTTAGGTATGTATGGTCTTCTGTTTGGTTGTATGTGCGCAAACTTATTATTATTATTATTATTATTATTATTATTATTATTATTATTATTATTATTATTATTATTATTATTATTATTATTATTATTATTATTATTATTACAAAAATGTTTTTGGCTAGTATAAGTATTTAATTTGCACATTAATTACTTGTTTTTATCTACTATTTTAATCTTTTATTTTAGTGGTATGTATTTTTTTTTTTTATTTATTTTTTATTACACGCTGAGTTATTCACTGCTTACTGATACTTACTGTTACTTCACTTATTGTATTGCTATCTAGAATTTTGAAATATTGAATTAGTTAAAAATCATTATTTCACATGCATGATTTTCTTTAATGTAACATGTTCCACAGTTAAGCTGTCCTGTGCAGCTTGTGGATGGCCGAACTTGTTTGATAAAAAATGTATAAGAGATATGTATTTCAATAAAAAAAAAAAAAAAAAAAAAAATTATTATTATTATTATTATTATTATTATTATTATTATTTATTATTATTATTATTATTATTATTATTATTATTATTATTATTATTATTATTATTATTATTATTATTATTATTATTATTATTATTATTATTATTATTATTATTATTATTCATTTTTTTTTGTTTACACTCGCCAATTCAAATAAACAAAACCATACAGATTGTTGTATGTTATTGCGTAGCAGTATTGTGATATAATCATTATAGAATAAAATTGAGCCCTTTAAGAATCAAAGGGGGGGGGGATCGCGTTTACCTTTCCCTGGATCCGCCACTGGTGTAATTTAAAAACAAATCAATGTCATGTAACACTAAAAGATAGCTAGCGCAACACAGACACATGAACATGCGCATGTACGCACGTATGCACACAAGTACAATTATTTCATTTTGGTAATGCACAAACACCTAATATACATTTAAATCATTTATATAGTTTAGCTAATTTGTCTTGATTATTTTTCTAGGTACAAGGTCAGCTGGCAATCGCTAAAAAGTCATATTGCGACTTCATTGTGTATGGTTGTAATGCATACTTCGTAGAGCGAATTTACCCAGATGACGTATTGTGGACGACTGTCATGCTCCCTAAACTGAAAGATTTCTATCTACAATGCATTCTACCCGAACTTGTAGATCCGAGAGTTCCTAGAGGGCTTCAAGTGAGAGAACCGCCAGCAATACTACAGGCGCGTGTTGACCAAGAACAACATAAACAACTAGCTTTAGAAAAGAAAAGAAAGCAGGCAGAAGAAAAACAACGCGTGGCAACAACTAGACAACAACCAAAGAGACAACTCAAGCTGGATAAACCGAAAGACGCAAAAAGAAAGAAAAACACTCAATAGAGAGCTGAAAGTACAGAGTGAGAAATATGTTCAAATTGGTATGATTTGAATTTTGAAACCGAACGACTTCATAAACACAATCACGCGTCTGAAGCACGCAGACGAGATTGCCGTATCTATAGCTCCCATTCATAACACAGTCCCATATTTCCTAGATCTTTATTTACAACCAGCGTAGGGTTTGAAGTGGTGTCTCGCGAGACTTGATTGGAGGGGGCCGGGGAACGACGACGAATGACTTGACACCGTCGCGTATGGCCACATTGCCAGGCAGTGATTCACTCACGTGCGAAGGAAGAATTTGAAATCAACGTATTTTATCAATCGAAACTAAACTTTAAAAAAACAAACTATTACCAACAATAAAATACTTGACAATGTTGAATATTGATCGATAACATTGACTCATTAATTGAATGTATCTCATTGGATGAACGAAGCAATGACTTCAATTTCACCTGTTTTTTTTTTCTCTTATGTAAACCCCCCAAAAAATAGCTCGGGTGTTTTGTTTTAGTTTTTTTATTAGTTTTTTTGTCTCTTTGTTCGCGCTCTACCGGGCAAACGGCATTTGCGATCTTGATGAAAATTGGAGGGGACCTTCGAAATCTCTGAACTTAGACATGCCACGTTTTTGGATACAATCGAATAAATATTTCTCATGAATATCGTACTTTTATGATTTTTTTCGATTTTTAATGCGATATTTTCGTGTATTTTTGGGGCCAAATTTTGACCAAACGGTTTGTTGGCTACAACGTTCATATTTTACATAGACATTTAAGGTAGTGGTGATGTAGTACCTTTTCAAAGAAAAAATTGAAAAAGTTTGCCAGAATCCATAGAAATGAAGGTTTTAATATACGTTTTTGAGGTGCATAATAATTAACAAGTAACTATAGAAACTTGAAAACAATCACCTGCGTACATGCATACATGCGTACACAAGCAAATCTTCGGGCCTCCAGATATTTTTACATTATATTAATTGTATTACCATAACAATTAATACTACTTTTACTACTTTATAAAGAAAATATTCTAATTTAACAAAAATGATTTTGTAACGGGACTACGAAAAGTAAAGAGATCCCACGCAAACTAAAAACTTACAAAAAGCTCATCCATCAACACGACTAAAAATAGCGTTCGCGAAGCGGCCTAGTTTAATTTCATTGTAGTGACGTAGTCTTTGTAAAGAGTTTTATAGTGTCAATAAATTGTAGCATTGCAGTTAAATATTCCCAGGTACTACTGAGTGAATCTATTTTGTAATTTATGTGTAACTTCGTGCGTATAACGTAGAGATGGGACGTGTAAACGTGTACACGTTTACCGATTATTCATGATAATTAAACGTTTTTTTTCTTAAAAATGCGGCAAAGTAGTCTAGTCTCTAATTTCAACAGTTCCGTCTTCATCTCGGATGCGTTGATTCACGCAACTCTTACAGGCACAAGTCATTACAACCATTGTTACAACGAACGGGCAGAACACTCGCCTGGCACGTTTTTGTTTATCTCTTCGTTCACGATGAATGGGACGAATATCAAGTGAAGATTGGAGAAGAATACGGCCAGACTACAAACATTGCATGTGCACCATGTAAGTCACTCAAGGACAAGGTCAAGTCTTGCTGCTATCTATATTCAACTAGACCCTGCTGTCACATTTGTTGTGTGTGGATAAAACACTCAAAGACTCGTCCCGTTCTTACATGGATCAAACCCAAGCTTCTTGATTTGAAGAATGACAACATTTAACTGTGGTAATTTTAGCCACCGCGATATAAATGATTAATCTACTAATTCCAATGTTTTGTTTTAATTTGATATACGTGATGAAGATGCACAAATTGGCATTGAATTGGCATGCATGATACTGCAATGTAATATTTGCGGATGTTATTATTTAGGCTAATAACTTTGTTCTATAGAGTGTGCATAGATCCGATTACTTCACTTTTCTAAAATAGGTTGAATTGAATATTTGATACAAGAATATAAGCTACGTACAGTGGAAGACAGTGTATAATGCCTAGGAATATAATAATATGCCCACGGTTGGGTAGATCCGGCCAAATCAAATAGGCCTACTAGACATGATAATGAAATGATGGATGTATTTTATAAGATGAATATTATGATTAATATGATATTATTGATTTGATAGATAGATACGGATAGATATCATATGATATGATATGGGACGTAAATATATGGGTCATTCTCAAACGTAATGACCATATTGAAAAAAATGCTTGCAAGAAAAAATTATAACATAAAATTGGATGCCTCCTTTAACAATACATTATCCAATAATTTGTTCTTACAGCCCTAAAAGGGTTTATCTAAAAAACCAAAAATGTTTTACATACAAGCATTTTCATCAATCCAAGTGTACGAAAATGTCATGACTGTTACCGGACATAAAAGTGACAATTCATGTACGAAGTTATTTATTCAATCTATCTTCATGTGCACACCCGTTTTAGTTACATTATCACACAAAACTAATACATTCAATAAAATATACATTTTTATTTTAATCACTTTTTATAATACCAAAATGTCAAGAATGTTACTCAAATTTCAAAACCTGGTAATTAACTTACTAATAATGGACAAATGGCAAATCAAATTTTATCAAGATCACTGTTAGCAATGAAGTATTAATATTATAAATAAGATTAAAAATGTGATTCAGTTATTTTAAACTTTAAATAAGACTTAATTTAATAATTAGCTCGGGTAACGGTGTTGACAAAAAGTAACAGTCTTGACAAAAAGTTACTTTTCTAACAGTAATAATTTTTTTCTAAGATCATGTTGCTTGTTAGTGTACAAATCAGTCAACCTAAAGATAAAATCCATCTAATCCAACAAGTTTGTGTTGAGTTTAAAGTAAAGAGACACTACGGGTAACGGTCTTGACAAAAAGTAACATTCTTGACAAGTGATCACTGAAAATCAATAAAAACAAGTGTTTTGTTACTTTTGAGAATGGCAATGAATTACAACCTCTCCCTTCAAAACACATCTACAGTTGCAGGAAATTAATGCAGTAATCCACGATGCCCTTGGTAATGTTACTTTTTGAAAGTAACATACCTGACAAGTAACATGCATGACATTTCAACTTCAGTAATTCATTAGCTGTTAACAATCCCATTTGAAAAAGTAGGGTTATGTTTGCTATGAGCTGGAACTTGATTGTAACTTAACTCAATTGTTAAATAAAATATTAAATACAAATTAAATTGTTTTATCTTGGTAACATTCATGACATTGAATTAAAATACTCACCGTTAAAATGTTTACTTTTCAATTTTAAAGAGTTCTCATGTCAAAACAAACCAAACTTCCATGATGCCATGTCAGGAGCTGTTCTTCTTCTTCTTCTAGATTGATCCACTGCCTTCTTGAAAAATTATTTAAACTCTTTTACAATGGTAACAGTCATGACATTATTATGATTGCCACATTAGGGTCAAACACTTTCCACTAGTTATTGTTTGAAAATGTAAATTGTTTAAAAAAAGTCACTAACACACAGTTATTAACTGTTATTTCTGCATTAATTCCAATCTAGAGACTAAATAAATTTTAGTCTTAAAGTCAAACATTTTACAAAAACACTTCTGGTTTTGAGGATAGGGACATGGGTTTTAACACATTTTGCAATACCCGACATTGAATTAAAGGTCAACCTTACAAGATAGAAGTGCAAAAATTCATGGAGCTAATAAAAACTATAAGTATTCTGAAAATGTACAACCAAAATTTATGCAAATCAATATCTTGATCTAAAAAAAAATAATATTAAGGTGGGACAGCACAAGGGTCATTTTATTTGAGAATGACCCATATAGTATTCTTGTATAATTATTTTGTGGGTATTTGTAAATACAGTAGTTGTAATCGTCACGATGATGACCTACAACAAGACACTTATCATCAGTCATCGATTTGAATAGCACAATTTCAATAATACAGCCGCAAACTAAAAGTAATCATTAATAAATAATTGATATTGGGTTTGTAATCAGTTGTCAAAATATGTGTGTACATCTTTCTTCCAAAAAGTTCCCAACTCCCAAGGTAAAAAGTTGTAGGTTGTAAGTTATTATACATCTCTGATGTTTTCGTGGTTTCTCAAATACTATTTTCTATACTGTCGACTGGCATTCAAACGCGAACATAGCTTCACAGCTTAAAAAACAAACAGCATTATTCTGTGCATGACACAAAACGATTATTAATCAATTGTATATCAATATCATATGAATATCGATAGGTCTAAGTTTAAAAAATACTGCCAAATGCAATTAATCTCATCTTTGGTTGGAAGACAAAGATGATCAATGTTTTGATCAGTAGAATCGTTGTCTAAGAGAGCGAGTGTGTAATCTCTGCCTCCCTCGCGTCCAAGGCCTCCGTACCGTGCCGGCCGGCCTGACCTTGAGTCTCCGATGCAGCGACGAGACGAACATTTTAGACATTGAAAATACGCGCGAAGCGATGTTTTCGGTTTCGCAGTCTGTCGGGAAAACGGTGAACTTTTAGAGGCCAATTCACCGGTAACGGAGCAGTTCGCGGGCTAGGGGGGAACGCTAGCGCTAAAACAAGTGGCGGCGCGGGATCTACAATAGCCTTAAGTGGTAAAAAATCATTTTCTAGGGTAATAGCCCCTTGAAGTTGGTCACTAAACAAGAAGCAAACCAGAATAAAGAATTCAACCCTAATGGAGAAGACATCATAGACCAAATCCAAGAGATAGTGCCATGAACATGTCTGGCTGGGGATGGTGGACTACGAAATAGAAAAGTGTCTCTGGCAAATCAATCTGGCAGCGGAATTTAGGAAGATTATTTAGATCAATCAATCAAAATTACTTAATAGTAACAATAGACACAAACAAGAACAAGAAACAAGCATCAATTCATAAACTTTCCTGATGAAGTAGACAATAAAAACGTTGACATACACCAGGGCGACAATAAGCCCAATCAATAGATAATGTGTCGCGAGACACTTTTAAGTTTTATGTAATTCTAATATAGCTTACCGACAGACTGATATTTTTTCCAAAAATACAATCTCAAAAACAGCGCTTGCGTTATTTTTGCGGTCTTGCATTTGAAATAGCGCCTGAACACAGGCCATTCGCAATACCTAAAACTCTCGACTGCTGCACATCGCCCCCCCCCCCCCCCCAACGAACGTGCGATGCCTATTTATTATATACATATTCTAGAAATTTGTAGTCTAGTGGTCATTGACGGTTAATTCACTACCTAATTGTCCGATTTGTGTAAAATTTTCAGTGTTTGTGCATTGTGTCCTAGACTGCAAGCTTACAAAGCCATTAGCCTAGGTTTTAGGCCTAGGCCTGTCAGTTACGACCCCACGTGTGTCAAATTGGCCTAATTCCAAGTCACTGTCCCTTTGATCACTTAGTTCATCCATATCACTACACCCAATATCACTAGAAACACTTTCACCATAAAAAATGACATCAACTAACTCACTGTCATCACCACCATCTTCTGAAAACACTAAAATCTCATTCTGATCAACACATGTGAGCAATGTTTAGATGCCATGTTTACAGATAAACAGCTGACTTCAAAACAAAAGCAAGCGCCTTGCAAATACACCTCGTTTCAATGTCAATGCACTGCTGAATTAGAAAACTTCTTTTACCGATGTAGTTTCCAATTTTGCTGTAGCAAGCACTTTACAGAACTGGAATACCGCGAACTATGACTTTGAATTTCTAGAAATAGTTTACGGCTCCGAAAGGACGTAATATTACAGTAAAACAGATGACATGCGGGCACCTAGCGCGTAATATTACGGCAAAAACAGTTAAGGGATTAAATTTTTTGGGGGGGAATCGATTCTTGTTGGCCTATGTGAGCTTGTGCTTGGCCCTACACTGTTAAAAAACATAGGCCTAGGCCCTAACATTGTTCAAAATGTTTTGTTGTAAGAGTGCAAGTTTAGGCTATCCATTCATTGTATTGTAAATAAAAATGCTTCATGCACATTTAAATTTTGTTTAATTTTTTAACTTTTCTTGAAATGATTTCAAAAAATTGGGGTCGTGTTATGTTTGAGATAGTGCTATATTCGGGCCAATACGATACGTTATAAAATTGAGTGGGAGAGCAATTAAAAATTTAAAGAAGCTTAAAAAGAGAAGTGTAATGATCTTTTGGCATTTTGCAAATATTGTAAGGTGAAGAGGGATAGAAAAATCTGGATTGCCACGCAATCACACAGACACTTACGCAAAGCAAGAGATATTTCTTCAAGCAGTTCCCGACGACGCACTTTTCACATAAAATTACGGCGCTGTTTTATGCAGATCCAAGGTGGTCTAATTTTATGGTGAAGGACGATTTACCCGCATGGCATTAAGATTTAAGACAAAGTAACAACTTAACCAAACTGCAGTGAGATCATGTAACTTGGTAACAATAATTGTATCGAGAACGCGAGAGTTGTCGATGCACATCACTCGGAGCGATCATGTAGCTTGTAAAGACTGAAATTTGAAATGATCGTCCGCGTTATCACCAGACTCAGACCTAGGTGATAACGTGAACGATGTGAAAAATAACTGTAAAAAGCCCTCAGAGGAATCTTTCAGCACACTTTTCCATGCAAATATGCATACAACATTTATTCAATTTGTTGTTATTAATGAATTCAGTTTTGAAGTGATAATATTGTAATTGGACATTTATTCATAATGTGATATTAGCAATGACCATGTCACAAGTGATTTATTACAAAGTAGTAGATGATTTAACCCTTTCCAGTACGGTTATTTTCCATTTATTTTACCTGGGAATACCTATTTAATTTCCAAGCGGTCAAAAGTAAAGCGAAACCATATACACTTGTGCTTGTAGCTTTGAAAGTTATCAACCAATTAACTTAAAATTTTCAGGATAGGTTTACAATAAAGAAGTTATCAATTAAAAAATATAACATGTCTGTATAATTATTATCGCGAAGCCAATCCCAGCCATTATTTACGCCTAGGCCTACGCCTACATTGGCGCCGTCATGATTAGAAACTCCTGAATCACTTGAATCAACATCATCACTGTCAGAATCTCCCATTTCACTTGAACTAGAACTATTATTAGAAATAGAAACATTATCATCGTTGTCAGAATCGCTGTAGTCACTCTCAAAAAGAATATTGTTAACAAATCAACAGTCAACTTCGGTCGCTTAGCAGCCATGACGGGACGATTGACGGCCGGCGTGTTTACAAAACAAACTCGGATGTTTTTCATCGATGTATCAATGCGCGTTTCATGCCGGTAATGCAGTCGCCTCGATATTCTTACGCGCGGAACCTTCTGCTATCTAGCGGTAAAGATTTGAACTCAATAGGACTGCTGGTACCGGAGATATGGCGGGTTATTTGAACTCGCGCACCAACGACGTCCCCAGGACGTCGTTGTACGGAGCGTCACGGCGATCTATCACGTCCCAGAGGCGTTGTTGTACTGGAAAGGGTTAATGTCTTTTATTGCAGACTAGACCCTATGCCACTAGCTAGAGCATATTATAGGCCTAAGGATGTTTTCTGCACCTACGTCTCCATCCTATTTACTGTCTAAAGCTGTATTTAGACGCTCCAATGTCTAGTTCGAGGGCTTGAAAAGAAACTTAATGGAAAGATTAGAAGTGCATTTACACGGTTAAATTACATTGTTCAATGTTTTCAAAGGAAGTCAGAGCTAGCGAATAGTGTTGTCTAGAATAAATGTATTTTGTATAGAAAACTTCATTAAAACTGGAACTCACTCTGCAACAATAATTATTAAAAATTGAACATAAAAATGTGAATCGTGTGCATAAGTTTCTGCTGCAATGTTCAAAACGTATTAGCGTGAAACAATAAATAATTTAAGCTCACGATTGCCCGTACAGCTTTCGATCGTTCGGGCAAACGATCTTTCAGGCTAATCTAGGCAAAGTTACATGATCGCACTGCTGGTCCAAAAGATGTTTCCAGATTGCGCTATCGCTACGAGTAATAAATTAGTTAAATAATTAAGCAAGCTCTTGGGGAACCATTGATAGGAAAGGAAGCATTGTCTCGCTGATGGAATCCTACAAGTTTTTACTCTCATAGTAGATAACTAACAACTATAGGTAGCCTATATTTTATAATGTTTTTACGTAGGTTTTCTCAGATGTAGTGTGACATAATGAATACTTTCGAGTTTTCGAGTAAAAATCAGTTTTATTACCAACGTTTATATATGATGTTTAACCTTGGCTTTCATAGTAGGCGACTACGACGCTGTTATGTTTAGTATTTTAGACAGAAATTACAAAAATAAATATATAGCCTATACCGTATATATATATACATATATATAAATGAAGAGCAATTGTCGAAAAGATGTGTCCCGACCGGAGATCGAACCCGGGTCCTCTGACTTTACATAGCGATACTTTACAAAGTATGTGTGATTGATAGGTATATACCTATAAACATGATATCTCAAATAGTAAACTGCTATGCTGCAATCATGTGCTACAGGAGCACCAATTAGGCAATCACTTTTCTCAATGATCATGAGTTGGGGGAAGTGTGAAAAAGCAATCTTTCAACGTAAGCCTGTTGTAAGGACAGAAATATATATATAGGCATAGAAAGGACCAAAATACATTCTTTTAAGAACATTTTCATGTTTTCCTAAAGGTTATTTTTTGCGCCATCTGGTGACAAAATCATTTACTTATTGGAGGTCGAACGTCAAACAGCCAGTGTACGTATACAAAAAGGTGCGCCTAAGTTCTGTCGTTTCTGTGGCACAAAGTTATAGCTCTCATGCTCACATAAGCACAATGATGCGAAAAAAAAATATAAATAACAAAGATAAAAAAGATTTACGAGTAATTTCCCCATTTTCTTACAAAGACAATGAATGAGCATACTCTTGTAACATTACGATGGCTATCACAGATTCTGTGCGCTACGCAAGCCGACGCGGTGCAGGGAATTAATGCCCCGAGCCATATGGGCCATCACCAATGCCACTTTGTTCCCAGTAAATATCCAGTTAGCAGGTAGGTAACCTAGTAGGTAATAACTTGTGTACTTACGATGAGCGACGGCATTGAAGACGGAAACTTGTTCCCGCACGTTGACCCCGTTGCCGGGCGGTTCTGGCGGGGGTGTGGCCGGCGGGGGAGGGATGGGCCGCGCCCTGCGGCTGGCCGGCATCTTGCCCACGCGCAGCAGCTTCAGGTCCTCCACCAGCTCCTGCGCGGAGATGCTCTGGCACTGGAAGATGTGCATCTCCGAGCGAGAGTTCATGCGGTCCTGCCGGTCGTCACCGACGATGAACACGAGGATGTTGTTGTACATCTCCATGGGGTCGTGACTCGTGAAGGCCGTCGGTTCTTGGATCAGCTTTACCGGGAACCTCTCCATCACAGCCTGGAACAACAAATACACCAAAATGTCAAGACTGTCATGAGTAGGGGTCAGGAAAATAGTTTTATAAAAATTGTAAATTAGTTTTATGAAATGCCAAAATAGTTTTATGGCTATTTTAAGCATTTACATACAAATGCACATAGAAATTTGGCTTGTTTTCTGGATTTTTTTAAACTTTGTCGAACGCAAACATAATAACATAGGCGTAGTGGAAAAGCTTAATTTCATGAAATGAGCGTGAAAAGGACAGAAATAGTGTTATATCGCTTTATAACGGGAAATCAGGAAAATAGTTTTATGTAGCCTTATGTAGCACTTCAGTATTTGATAAAATTGGTGTCAAATTTCATCTAAAACACTAAGCAATATGTTTTATTTAAAAGTAGTTTTATGGAAATTAATTCCCTGGACCCCTAGTCATGAGCTTCGACCACCTTATCTATTAGGTAGGTTAAATGTCCATTTCAAAACCACTTGATTGCCAAATCCAGCATATTTTACAAAGTCAGAATCACTTATTGACCTCTAATAGGGAACTGTCCTTCGTCCCATTACTCAAATATGCTACCATACTAACAATAACTTCAAATATAGAGGTTGTTTTGAGTGTGAGGTTCTTATTAGCTCCAGAATTTAACGAGTAAAATTTGAAACTGGCTTACAGCCGGAAAATAACTCTTGACATAATCCGGAGGTAGGCGTAAGTTGTGACCACGTTGCGACCTATAGCGCGCATGCGTTAACTACACAACGATGTCACATGAGTATGACCAATCTTCATAACTTGTGTGTGGAAATTCAAATCCTAACAACTTTGAACACCCACAGAACAAAACTTTATTTGTTTATTATTTTTGTAAATTGTGATGTTTATGTAAGCAAATACAAATTGAATATAAAATATAAAATGTATTTATGATACCAAGGTCAGTTCCCTATAATCACCAAAGAACATTTAAGCTTCTGGGTGATGTTTCCAAAGGATTTGCTCATCGGATTATATAAATCCACAAAACCAGTACCTGCAGATTGTGTGGGAATGGTGAATATAGGACATACAACATCTGGCAGTGAGAGCGTCACGGAATACCGGACGGCATGAAGAAGGAGGAAAGAGAGGCTTGTCTCTACTGGTTGACTAGATCTAGCATGATGGCATCATAGGCCAAATGTGGATAGAAATATTTGAAATAAATGGTTACCTACTACATACGGTGGAAGTTCTATTTATAGCTTATTTACAAGACAGTTATTAAAAAAAATACATAAATATAAAAATATGCCTGTGACATGACATTGTGTAGGTATAGATAGATACAAGATAGATTGATAGATTTATTTGCATAATGTTAGACTCTTCCCATTTAGACCATGTTCAGAGTGTATTGCATGTCATGGTATTATATCTTCTAGTTAGGCTAACACATAAATAACACGTGACGGAATTATCCCAACTTTCAGACTTCCATACATTAATACGTTATACCAGATTAATTTTCGATAATTTAACTAGTATTACATGCGAGCATAGGACTAAGAATCTGATTTTTTAGAATATGAATTAACGTTTTAGTTTTTGGCATCATGTTTATAATACCTACCTCTCTTACTCACTGGGTACGGTACCTATATTAAATTATTAGTAGGCCCTACCTGGTGATACTGATGTTTTATTAACTTACTTACTGTTAATTGCTTTATAGGCAGGCCCTATTAGAAATTATATTACCGTACCGTATTGTCCTGAATATAAGCCTACCATTTTTTAATTATTTTAAGTCTCAAAAGTCCCTTACCAGCTTATATGCATGCTTATGCATATGCTTTTTTATATTTCAACGAGAAAAGTTAGGGGGTCGGCTTATTTAGGGTCGGTCTATATTCGGCACAATACAGTAATTGCATGTAGGTACATTTATTTTTTAATTATGGTAGAAAATTTGCAGATTTTGACAAAAATCCTGGTATCCTTGAGACACCTCAAAAATCTTTGAAAAAGGGTACATTCCGAAAGCTGTTGAATATGCTTTGGTGCTGGCATTCTCCAGCACGTTAAAGCATCTGTAAGCACGATATACTTTCGGAACACGTCGAGCATGAGTATGGCTGTTTCGGGGAGGCGCGCATGCGCGTTGCCACAGGTGCTGCAAATATATTTTACGCAATTTTTAGGTTAAGTCCGTCATATAAGGAATTTAAGTAATTAAGTAAGTGTAAGTGACTTAAATTACGTAGGTTTTTTGGGTTTTGTTACGTCATAGAACAATACATATTAACAATTTAATGATCCGCCACTTTTGTTTTTAAAATACCGTACTGCCAATTCTCTCATATGCTGGGAATGCTCAAGTGAAAACCTCGGGCATATTGAGTATGCTGAATATGCTCACAAACCATGTTACGGAACGCCAAGCATAGCATATTCAACAGCTTTCGGAATGGGTCAAGCACGCAAATAGCATATTGAACAACTTACGGAACGCAGCCAAAGGATACAAACTTTAGAGTAGCCTACACCCACTCAGTCGAATAAGAGATTTTCTGTGGGGTCTGGAGTAAATAGACTAAGCCAACCCTGTCGGAACCGAGGCCACCCCAACTACACTACAGACCGGTATTTTAAAAAGGCAACACCCACCAAACAAGCTGGACACGATTTCACCCGCTAAAGGCGCCAGAATCAACAAGGCTTAATAGAAACAACCTTGGAATTTACCATGTGTCTCGTTGCTAGGAGGACTCCCAAGTCATTATTTACACATTCCTAAGGCAAGAAATGATGAACAAGAAGTCCATACCAGAAGCTAATCTTATGCAAGTAGCGAGGTTTGAACCCGGGACCTTCTGCAAGGTCAGCAGGAAGCACTAAGAAGGGACACACTACTGGAAGATGAGAAATTAGGATTAATGTACAAACCGATACTAATCAAGTGCAAATCAAAACTTGTTTGAACCAATTCGAGAAGTAATTCATGAAAATCATCCACCACTAAGGCAAAGATAGAAA
>JAMZAV010009459.1:0-23401 GCA_024449915.1 Sweltsa coloradensis | reverse complement strand
CTCCCCCATCAAAGCAAACAATCAACAAATCGAAACCCTACATGGCCCACAAAGCCTCTACCACCAGAACGCCAACAAATCATAAGTAATCACTAGGCATACGACCGGAAAAAACAAATTTCAGGAAGCCATTCAAAACAAAAGTAGGTAACACAATCCCCACCTACCATCAATCCCCATCAATCAATCAAGTAGGTCAAAAACCCAAAGTCAACAAGCGAACTCTCTATCTTGTCCTCTAAATGTTCGGTCAGTTCGAAACAAAAATTGAGGAACTGGAAACTTTCTTAAAAAGCTTATCCCCAGATATTGTTTGCCTCTCTGAACACTGGTTAGAGCCAGATGACACCAAGTTCTTTTGTCTCCCAGGATACTTAAATGCCGCATTCTACTGCAGATCCTCACAGATCGACCAGGAATGAAAATGGTAAAAAACATAGCTGAGTGTAAAGACTGTACGATGGGTGTGAGACATAGGGCGCGAAGTGTGAAGGGTGTTGCAAAAAGATCCACTTCAGCTGTGCGGGAATCACGCCTCAAGATTACCTAGAGCTTGAAGGGCACTGGCTGTGCAAGGATTGTGAAATAAAGAAAGTGGATAAACATCATAAAGTTGCAATTGATGGAACAGAAGAAGAAACGATTGTGGGATCAAGTGATAGGGAGTTCGATAATGTAAATGTAATTGTAAAAATGCAAAGTGATAGTGGTAATAAAGGGGGCTCAACAAATGCACCAAGAAAAAGTAATGATAGGAGGAATAAAACAATGGCCCGGGCAGGCTCTATGGTAGCTAGAATGAAGATTCTTAGAGAATGGAGAGAAAAGTGCATAAACAGGACTAAACCAAAGATAGGTGAAGTGAGAAAGGTAGAACAGAAATTAAAATTAAAAGAGCAGGCACTAATGAAGGAAATACAGGAACTGAAAGACTGCGTGATAAATATGGTAGAAAGACAAAAGGTTCAAAAACAACAGCAGGAAAACATGCATCATGTCCAAATGCAACAGCAACAGATTATGAACAACCATCTGATGCAGCATTTGTTCTATCAATCCATAATGATACAGCAACTAAATGAGATCGTACTCAAACAGCAACAGCAAACAGTCTACTACCACCAGCAACACCAAAATAGGCAGCAGCAACACAACCTGCACCCCCAACACCAGCAACAGGACCAGAGGAAGCAACATCAGCAACAGAACCAGAGGCAGCAACTCCAGCAACAGGACCATAGGCAGCAACTCCAGCAGCAGGACCAGATCCAGCAACATGCAAGGATGGAATGGTATCCATATCCGCAGCCAACGGAAGTAAAGACTACACCAATGGCAGTAGCACAACCATTGGGACAGCAGCATACCACAGAAAGTACCCAGGAATCTCTGAAACTACCGAATACACTGCAGAGTCAGCAGTCTTATGCACGCACCCTGCAGCAGGCAGTGCCTAGTATGGTCGTTGAAGCCTTAAATGCGGATCCGGCGCCAACTGCACAACGCACAAAAAAAGATGTAACCGAGCCTAAACCAAAAGAAGTAGAAGAGTTGAAGATGAAGGAAGAAAAATTCAAGAGAATCCTTAGTAGAAATACTAAAACGAAGACTGCAACAAAAACAAAAATATATGACAAGGGTGAAGTGTTGATACTGGGCGACTCCATGATCAGGATTGCAGGAGAAGAGTGTCGAGAAGCAGGAGGAGAAGTGGAAGTATATCCGGGAATAAGAATAGCAGAACTTTGGAAGAAACTAGTAAGTAGAAGAGAAGAAGAAGTAAAGAAGATCCCAAGGTGATAGTGCTCCATGTCGGAACAAACAATGTAGGCCGGAAAAAATGGGCCACACATGATGACCGAGATGGGGGCACTACTAGACGAAGGTATGGCCAGATTCAAAAACAGTAAGTGGATCATCAATGGATTGATATACAAGGAGAGTACTTATGATAGCACAATCGATAAGCAGAACGAAAGTATTGAGTGGTTATGTGGGAGAGATGTGTATTATTTGTGGACGTGAACAAAAATCTAACATATGAGGATGCTGCAAGTGACGGCATACATCTCAACTATAGAGGAGGAAAATTATTGGGGCAAATTATGATTGAAATATCAATCAAGTGTTGGGAAGGGACATGGAGAGTGTTGGGAACCTGTCGAAAAACTGATATGCAGCGGGGGTAGGTCTAGTGATCTTCAAAGCAATACATGTGAACTACAAGAGAATATATGTGAACTCCAAGCAAATAGTTTAGGTAAAAAGCAGTGCAATGAAGATAAAATTACGGTATTGCTGGTCAATTGCAGAAGTGTAATTAAGAACTCAATGAAATTTCAAACTATTGTTGAAACTATTAAGCCTGATGTGTTCATAGGGACAGAGTCATGGTTGCATGATGGTGTAGCTGATAGTGAAGTTTTCCCTGACAAATATATAATATATCGGAGGGATAGGGGTAAGCATGCTGGGGGTGTCTTTATAGGCATTGGCCAGCAGTACAGTAGTAAATTACTCTTAATAGATGAATCACATGAGGTGCTTTTAGTAGAAATGACAGAACCCGGTGGGGTAAAAATTAATATAGTGGGTGCTTATAGACCTCCAGGCAGTACCACTGATATACTAGATCGGTTACTTGACATAACCACTTGCGATGAGACATGTGTGTTTAGACCTACAGTAGTGGGTGGGGATCTAAACTTACCACATGTTGACTGGGAAGGAAATATAGATCAGGGGGGGAAAAGTCAAGAGAGTGTTAACAACCTAATATTTGAGGGTGGATTTCTGCAAGTTGTAGAAGGAAACACAAGAGGGCAGCACCTCTTGGATGTTTTCTTAGTTAAGCCAGACGACATCTGGTCAAACGTAGAAATAACTACTCAAATGAGCGACCATAAGGGAGTTGTATTAGAACTTAACTACTTCAGAAGGGAGGGCATAGTCGGGGATGACCCTAGAGTAGTCTGATTATACAAAAGGACTGATAAAGATGGGCTACAAACCTTTTTGCATTCTAAATTTTCTGAGTGGGTAGGTTAGGGAGGAAACTCAGTTGAAACGTACTGGGAATCCTTAACAGACTATGTGGGCTGAAGCTAGAGATAGATTTATACCAAAAAAAACTATCAACAGCAACACAAATCCAGAATACTACAATAGAGACATTATTAAGCTTAAGAGGAGAGCAAGGAAGGCATATACCAGGAGAAAAGAAGGGGCAGAGCAGAGATCAAAATTCAATAATCTTAGTGAGCAATTAAATAAGGCAAAGAAAAGTGCTAAAAGTAAATTTATGTCAAACCTAATGGGGGACAACGACTCGACAAAATTCTATAAATATATGAAAAACAAGAAAAATGGAAATAGGAATCAAATATCTAGCATCAAAGGTAAACACAAAGAAGTAGTTACCGGGGATGAGAATATAGCGGAAGAACTCAATCAGTGGTATGGTAGTGTATTCGGAAGTAATGTAAATAATGATAATGATGTAAATATAAATGTAGGCACGGGGACAGGTGATAGTTCCTCTTCGGTTGATAGTTCCTGTAAATTTAATTTAGTAATAGAGATATATACATGAAAATTAGTAAACTAAAAGCCCGAAAGGCAGTGGGCCCTGACGGAGTATCAGGAGACTTTCTCAAGGTAGCGGGACCGCTAATGTACCCTATCTAAAGTTCCTTTTTCTATGTGCATAAATAATGGAGGGGTGCCAGCTGACTGGAAAAAAGTCATTGTGATACCTATATATAAAGGGGGGTGTAAATCTGACGTGAAAAACTATAGGCCGGTGAGTCTAACTTCAGTGGTATGTAAAATGTTTGAACAATTAATTTCGGATTATCTGCATACTTACTGGGAGAATTCAGAATTGTTGAACCAGTGGCAACATGGCTTCAGGAACAAGCATTCCTGTGAGAGCCAGCTATTAGGTTTCACTCAAGACGTTGCTGATGCCATAGATGAGAATGGACAAATAGATGGGTTGTAATAGATTTTGCAAAGACTTTTGATGTAGTTCCTCATGACAGGCTAATGAAAAAAGTTGCAGCAATGGTATTGACAATAGAGTAGTACAATGGATTAGAGAGTTTCTCAGTGGAAGAACGCAGAGGGTGAGGGTAGGAAATCAACTATCAAGTAGTGTGAAAGTTACCTCTGGGATACCACAGGGTAGTGTGTTGGGTCCTTTGCTGTTCATTGCATACATCAATGACCTGCCTGAAGGAATAACGGCTAGGGTTCGACTTTTTGCAGATGATTGTATTATATACAGAATAATAAGGAGTGTTAGGGACTGTAAAGAGCTCCAGCAGGATTTAGATTTAGTAAATAAGTGGGTGGAATTAAACAAAATGAGGCTAAATGGTGACAAAAGTAAAATGTTGAGGTTTACCAATAAGAAAAATGTTATTAAATATAGGTATAGATTAGGCAACTGTGAAATAGTAGCAAGTAAGAGATGTAAATACTTAGGATTAACTGTAGCTAGTAACCTAAGCTGGGATCAGCACATAAGTGCAATGGTGGCTCAGGCATATAAAAAGTTGCATTTTGTGATGAGAAGTTTAAGAGGATGCAGCAAGAAAGTTAAAGAAAAGGGATATCTCACATTAGTAAGGCCTAGTTTAGAGTATTGTTCAAGTGTATGGGGCTGCTACCAGATAGGGCTCACCAAGAAAGTTGAGATGGTGCAGAGGAGAGCAGCAAGATACGTTATGTTGGACTTTAGACGGAGAGCGAGTGTTACAAGTATGTTAGGAAACCTTAGATGGGAAACACTTGAAGGGAGGAGAAAAATTGCAAGGTTATGTACTATGTATAAAATATAGAACGGAGAACAAGCGTGGGTAGACCTATCTGGCAGGCTTGAAAGGGCCGACTATCTAGGAAGAGCCGACTATGTAGGAAGAGTGAGGGTTGTAGCTAGCAGAACTAATACTGGTAAATACTCTTTTCTGGCTAGGGCCAAAAGGGAGTGGAATGCTCTCCCAAAAGGAGTAATGGTGACTCTTCCTAATCACTGGGAGTATTAAAAGGACTGTTGAAAAGTTAAGTGTTATGTCTTGTACCCTTCTACAAATAGTTTATCATAATTTACTATGTAGTTATATTCATACTTTTTACATAATACTAGCCTATGTATAGTATACTGAGCAGCCACCGATTGTGTCATAATTCTATTCTATTCTATACACACACGGTGGAGTAGCCATATTAACCAAACCAAATCTAAAAGTAACTCCAATACCCATTATTCACAAAATATGTTCAGAAATTGATTTTGAATGCAGCAGCTGCATTTGTCAACTTCCCTCACTAGACATCCTAGTACTCTCTGTATACAGATCTCCCAGAGGAAACCTATCTAGTTTCATTGGTAAACTAGAGGAAACCCTCGTGCTGCTTACTAAGCTACACCCGAAAGCGAAACTAGCCATATGTGGTGACTTTAACATTAACCTCCTATCAAACTCGCGCGCCAGCATGCTCCTCCTCGACCTGTTAGCATCTTACAATATCCATCCTTCAATCCATTCTCCAACACGCATGGTTGGAGAGAGCAATACATTAATTGATAACATATTTACTTCACTTGATGCATCTATGCTGGTAACAAACACTATAGAAGCCAATATTTCAGATCACTGTGCCCTTTTCCTTAAGTTCTGCTCCTCGGTCCACACTGACAACTCCTACACCAAAAAACGCATATTTAATGAACTCAACACTCAACTATTTCTAAACCTCATTAATTCTGAAGACTGGCATGATTTTCAAACGGTGTCACACGACGAGGTAAATGACATGTTTGATAAGTTCTTAACCACCTTCAAAAGCCATTTTCATTCATTCAACTTGTCAAAGACAATTCTTGCATCTGACAATTTTCTCAAATCATAACTAGATCTGTTGTGTTTAATATCGTAGGGATGATCGAACCTTGCGTTTAGTGGTTCTGAACAACTTGAAATTCAGCTCGAAAAAAGTTACGAACTTCGAACCCGAAATCCTAGGCTAGGTAGCTACATGGTTAGTTTAGGGCTCTAGGCTCTTCAGCAACGAACTTGTCTTGACAGAGCGACAACCAACCAAAGATCGATATTTTTAATAGGAAATATAGCAATCAGTGGTATGGACAGTGCGAACACCCGCGAATCAACGCCAGAATCAACAAGGCCGATTCAGAACAACTCTGAAATTTATTATGTGCTTCGTTGCTAGGACGGCTTCAAAGTCACCGTTTACAAACTCCTAAGACAAGAACTGATAGACTTAAGTCCAAATCAGAAGTTAAAAAACTTCTGACTTTAGCGGGAATCGAACCCTGGCCCTTCTGCATTGGAAGCAGATACGCTAACAACAAGACCAACGCACTAGCATAAGCACTAGATATTTATAATGGTTAAGAGCATGTTTAATTTCAAGCTTTTACAAATTACTACGCCTGAGAAATTACGCGTTTTGATTTTGCTAGGACGGCTCCAAAGTCACCGTTTACAAACTCCTAAGACAAGAACTGATAGACTTAAGTCCAAATCAGATGTTAAAAAACTTGCTTACTTTAGCGGGAATCGAACCCTTGCCCTTCTGCATTGGAAGCAGATACGCTTACAACAAGACCAACGCACTAGCATAAGCACTAGATATTTATAATGGTTAAGAGCATGTTTAATTTCAAGCTTGTACAAATTACTACGCCTGAGTAATTACGCGTTTTGATTTTGATTTTGATTTTCCCCGGTCCCAATTGCCCGGTTTTTGTTATATGAGGTACATCTGAGTGTGGCCCAAGTTTCAAAGTTCTAAGATGAACCGTTTTCTCAGTATAGCGTATTATTCATAAGAGTACGGAATTACCTACTTTTGATAATTTTGATTTTCTCCGGTACCCGTTACCCAATTTTGCTTTCCATATTCAAAAGTGATAAAGAATGAGAGATATCAAAATGTATTCCACGTTTGAAACATCTCAGTTGTAGCGTTTTCTTTGAATGATTCATTTCTTAAAGTTCAGATATGTTTTTTGTCATTTTTGGGCCCATGGTCATCCTCAAATTTAGCCCCTTGTGTTTTGGACGCAATGTATTTATAATGGTTAATAGCATGTTTAATTTCAAGTTTGTACAAAATTAATCACGCGTTTTGATTATCATCCAAATTTTGATTTTCTCCGGTCCCTGTTACCCGATTTTGGTTTTGAAAGCAAATGTCACTGCGTCTGAAGTACATCTAAGTGTGGTCCAAGTTTCATAGTTCTAAGATTTACCGTTTTCTCTGTAGGCTAAATTAATCTCCGCAGAGAACTCCTAGCCAGCCAGCCAGCCACCCATCCACCCACCCACCCAACCACCAGCCAGCCGAAAGGAATTTGACGATGTTGAGAGCCTTTTTTAACACAGAACGAGTTGTCGGATCGGGTTGATTTTTTTTTTGGTATGTCATGGACCACATACCAGGTCATATACCGAGTTTCAAGATTGTAACTCTTTCGGGGCGGCGTGTGCAGGTAGCTGAAAACCCCCCAACTCTCGTAGCTGTATTTAGGGCTGGAGTTCGTGTCGCCTAAGCAGTCGCATGCGCTTGACTGCCGGGCGACGACCGTCGCCCTAGATGCAGAAGAACAAAATGATTAAAAGTCAGATGGTTTCAATTTGTTTTCATTTGACCTGTCAATTGATCATCCATCCACAGACCAGTCAATTACCACAAATTTATCATTGTGTACAATTAACTAACACTAATTTGACAAAACAAATTACCATAGAAGATGCCTTCCATGCATGGATATAAGGTAACTGCTCAGGTTGGTTGCCAAGTGCAGGCCTATCCGATCCAAGGTGCAAACACCGGGCACTGCAGGTTACCTTTACCAGCCAGCCAGATTGGATATTGCTTTACGTCTTCATATTTATGCAACTGGGCTAATCGAGACGAAGGGAGGGACGTAAGGGATGACGTGGGGGGACAAGGGGTGGACAGGCCTGTACTGGTCAGAACCAGCCACAAGCATATGGGGAGGGCAGGGGTTCCCCCACGTCGTGGTCGTCTCCGTCTGTGTCATCATCCGTCCGTGTTGTCTTTGTCGTCGCCGTCGGGGAGGTAGTCCAAGGGAAGGGGTTCCCCGACAACGACCCAGAGCTCGCCATTAGTTTCAGGTGTATAACTCCCTATTCACGGGCCAAACCGAGAGAAGGTGTCGAGTTGGAATTTGAAGGCCAGAGCCGAATGAACAAGAAGGTTGCCTACGACGTAGGTGAAACTGCTCAGGTTGGTTGCCAAGTGCAGGCCTATTCGATCCAAGGTACAAACACCGGGCACTGCAGGCTACCTACCAACAAATGTGGGCAAAACATGCCATTTGGAAAATAAAAACGTAATTTTTGAATCGCGATTTAAAACAAATTCGGCCGTTAACGCGAAATATACTCAATTCACCACCTTGTACGCGAAAAATATCGATCGTTTCGTTTAAATAGCGATATTTGAAAAAATTGCGAAATTTACGTCAAAATTAAATTTTGCAAGTCATTTTTTAAAATCCCGCCAAGCCGAGTTCCGGTGCCGCCATTTTTGATTGAAGGAAGTTCACCATCGAGCAGGCAGTGCGCTAGCCGCGCCAGCCGAGCGGAGCAGTCACCGAGCGCCAGATCACGGCATTTTCGGAGGCCTAGTCTTCTGGTTGTTGTTTTTCTGTCGCCTTGTTCGCGTGCAATTGCAGTTTTACTACGCCGCTTCGAGATGCCTAAACCGAGTGTTACGTTGAGTGGAAGGGTTGAAGAGTTTAATACAGAAGGGTTCTATGTAAGTGACGGAAAATTCTTGATGTGTAAATATTGCGACAAAAGACTTCAGGCGGACAGAAGAGACACGGTGGTAAAACACGTTGCCAGCGACGTGCATAAACGTTCAAAACAAAAGGTTGCATCATCATCATCGTCATTAAAGCGCCAAATGACTGTTGATGAAAAGTTTACGCACTCAAAAAAAATGAAAGAAGATAAAAATGCTTTTATTCTCCACCCAGGAGCGTTTTTTGTCGCTGGAATTTCATGGGGGAAAATTAGATAAACCCCCCCAATTTGCGAGTGGATGTCTGCGTATTAAAAAGGGAGCGCGATTTCCGTTGTCAGATGGGATACGGCAGCACTACACCCAATTGTTGGACAAAAAAAGTGGACGAGCTGAAGATGGCTGTTAAAAAAAAAATCCTTTATTAGGTGACGAGACGACGACAAGTCAGGAAATTGTATTTTTAATATCTGTTCGTCTGTGGAGCCCTGTGTCATCAAGGTGTATTTTGTAGAATGCTGTACTTGATAAAGCAAATGGAGCACCTGTACGCAAAGTTGTTGAAACTTTGATAGGTACGAGATGAATTCCAATGCCGGTGTTGTAGCTGATCGGAAAGGTACATGAATCTGTGCAACACCTCAGGGGCCTAGTGGGAGGAGCTTGCACATGTCATGTTGGGCCCACAGTAATCTGGTGGGTCAGATTGGCAGAATAGCCTAGACGAGCTTAACACTACAGTTGCTTAAACTAAGTTTGCGCAATACGCGAAACGGTAAATCAGTAGCTAGATTTTCTGCGGGAATATGATGATGAAGAGAATCTGATAAAATAAACTTTCCCCAGCAGTCCAAAAGATGGAACACATGGTTCGAATCAGCGACGTACATACATGAACATCTTGAAGTTTATCATTGCCTTCATGGATCAGCTGGGGGATGACAACAATGGTGTAAAGTCTTGAAGAACATGAGCCCTCCTTTTTGTTGGACAAAAATTAAAGCGCAGTTTGTCGCAGCAACTGTAACGCATTACTAGCCAAAACTTTCCTAGAAGGAAATTCTTACCCTACAGAAATGTTTGCATAAGTTAAAAGTTGTTCAAAACATGCTTGAACTGTTAACGAAGGAAGTGTTCTCTCCTGAACTAACTGCGTTATTGTCAACAATGTCGGCAACCAAAAAATCTGAAGCCATTGTATATACTGCCATTGTACAATACTGCACATTCAGGAAGTGGTCGGAAGCAGTGAGCAACATTGGCGTAAATGTGTGGAACATGGTAAGTAGGTGGACAAAACGTACACTAATTTCGATCGTAAACACGATATTTTTGCATTGTCATCCGATAACCAAGGATTCTTCGTGAGGAAGATAAGATGATGAGGATGAGATGAACAGCAGGCGAGTAAAATAATTTTTTTATATATTTTATTTTTTTAACATTACTATTCAGTAAAAAGTAAAGTTAAAAAAGTTTGATAGTGGCTAACAGCAAATTCATAAAACAGAAAGAGAGCAGTGAAATCACTTTTGCAAAAGAAAAGACGCCTGGAGAAAGAGTTGCTACACTTGGAAAAATCTCGAAAGAATTGACAAAGAAGACCTTAAAAAGTGATGCAGCACTTGGGAGGTAATTTTTCTAGCAAAGGTGCTCAAACTTTATTTTTCAAAATTAATTGGCTAACATATGGTTTAGCGTGGGTTGGTTAACTTATTTGTAGTTACGCACCTATTGCGTTTGTTGGTACATGTGTTATGGTATTGGTAGGTATAGGCAATAGGCATATTATGCATAGTCAGCTATTACCCATGTGTTTTATTTATTTATGTAATGCGTACATGTTGAAACTACATTTTTATTGGATTGGTCATATAGTCCAGAGCCATGGTCCTTAGGGTGGAGGGATGGTGTTTGTCCACCAGGACCGGGATCAAGTCTGTGAAATGATTCTCGCCAGGCTACCAGAATACCTAAAGCCTTCTAAAATCAGCAAGGTACGCAGCCCCTACCTTTGAGAGAAATACCAAGAAAGAAAGAAGGAGTATTACGTGTCTGCGAGTCGACGTCAACGAGTTGAGTCTGTGGCACGCGACATCCATCAAAGATGCGAAGTCCATTCTGGAGAAAAACTTCGACAGGCGTTGCGCCGTCCGTAGCTTGTACTGGTACGGGGTGTGTTTCTCAACAAATGCCGGGTACGCAAACTAACTGGATTAAATAAACAATATGTCAATTTAAACTTTAGTATTAGTATTAGTATTTTTAGGGCGCTTCGACGGCAAAGATTATTCGCGCCTCCAAGATATTTAGTTAACTATGTATGAATGTAAAATACGGTTAATAAGGTTAAATGTGTTTTTCAAATCATTGTCATGAAAAGAATTGCGAAGGTCGATATATTTGTAGACAGCCAAATCGGGAAAAGGTATACATGCTAAAGTTTTCATATGTAGAAAATGCCAAATTACCAAATCATAATCATAATCATTATCAGGAAAACGTTGCCAACGTCGTCATAATGAATAGCAAGTCAACATGTTTCATGGATTGTTTTTTTATATGAACTGTCATAGTTTGTCGATCAGATTGCTAAGGTTGCTGATAAGTTTTTCACTGTTTTATAAGACAAGTTCTTCATATGATAGATTTAAATGTAATTGGAGTCTCAAACCATCATACTTAGAGCAGTCAGTCAACAAATGATGAACGGATAGAAACACATCACACGTGTCGCAAATCGGAGCAATCTTATCTCTGGTAAAAAGATAGGCATGGGTGAGGTGGGTGTGCCCTATTCGTACTCGCGCCAATACAACCTCCTACAACCTTGGAAGAGATTCAAGTTAGTTAGTTATTAGGGTTTAAGGGCACACAACACTAAGGTTATTAGTGCCCGTATTCTCTTTTAGAGTGATGTGTAATTTTTAAATTCTATTATACAGCTTTGTTGATTTCAGATATTTAAAAACATTTGTTATATTCTCAGATTCATCAGATAAAATTTCTTTTAAATTAGGTTTTAGTTTTAAAATTTTCCTCTCGTGCATGTGTTGGGGACATTCTACTAAAATGTGCTTAACAGTTCAATCTCACCACACTGCTCACATAGGGGTGGATCTTCGCCTCTTAGAAGGTATCCTTGAGTGAGATGTGTGTGTCCAATGCGTAGACGGGTCAGAACAACCTCTTCGCGTCGAGAAGAGCGCCTTGAAGAGATCCAGGGTGTTACATCGTCTTTTATTTCACGAAGCTTATTGTTTTGCATGATATGCCAATCTTTGCACCACTTTTCTTTAAGTTTGAGTTCGAGAATGCTTTTAGATCTGGCGTTACAACTAAATGGCAATCAACTTGTGTTTTGTTACCAGCTTCTTTGGCACTTTGGTCGGTGACATCATTTCCTAAAATACCAGAATGACCAGGGACCCAACAAAAAACTATTGATTTTTGTTTTGCAGCAAGTTTCGACAATTTTAGGTGTATTTTATTAATTAATGGGTGGGAAGTGTAAATTTGGCAAATAGCCTCTAGTGAACTTAAAGAATCCGTGCACACTAAGAATTTGGAGTCCTTACTATCAAGAGCAAACAGGAGGCTTTGTAGAATTGCAAACAGTTCTGCATTGTAGACGCTGTATGTGGAATGGAGTTTAAAGTTGAAGTTGTTGCTCTCCATTGTAAAGGCAGAGCCGACTGAATTGTTCGCTTTTGAACCGTCTGTAAAAATATTTCTGAAACCTTTGTAGTTGTATCGGATTTCGTTGAATAGTGCTTGATATTGTATGTTTGATGTGGTACGGTAAACGTAACAGCAACTGGTCTACTCATCTATTTGTGTCTGTGCGACCTACCAAACATTTTTTAAGGTAAGCTGTCGTCCGTCTGTACCTTTCCCCCCAACTGAAACAAGTTTATTCATGTTCCCAGTTTAAGTATTTATTTATTTAGGTAGAGATCTGCAAGATATCCGTACAATCATGTATATCAACATTTGTGTGTGAGAAGGGTGACTAGAAGTCAAGCAAAGAGCTTAGCACAGCGATGTGGTTAAAAAGTTTTCACTGCACCTGATTTGCTTTTGTACTTGCTATTTGGTTTGCCTTTGTAAGGCGGTTAAGTTTGTTTATATTTTTATTGTGTTGCTGATGTTTTGCTTTTATTGTTTTATACCAACTCTTCTTGAAAATGGAAGCCTAGTCTTCTGATACGTTGTAGTTTTAATTAAATATTCGTTTTAAACATTCAATATAGCGTGATTATTTCCGTAAAGTGTAACATTACATAAACCATGAATCACAAAAGCCTACAACAGAACATATATATATTCACAAAAGCCTACAACAGAATATATATATATATATATACTTTTTCACTAGACAAACTCTGTATAAACCAGTGCTAGTATGTTGTACTGACATAAGTCTCAAACCTTATATACCTTGTAGTCTGTTTTATAACTACAAGTTATAATTGACAACATATTCCATATGTTCAAAATAATGTAAAGTAATATATCGATAATAACTCTTCTCTTTTCTATTGTGTACATTATTATTATATTTTCATTGCTTTTATTTAAACAATATCAAAAAGTACAAATTTAAAATAAGGTACAATATATTGAATACTGTTAGTAATGACAATTTCACACTAAAGTAAATGTACACTTATTTTTACATAGGTGATGGTGATAGCAGTGTATTAAACGATTAATAGAAACTGTGCCATATGGCCATCAGCTTCTAGTGGAGAAAATTGAATGTAGGAACCACTTGCTAAGGAATTACTGCAACAAAATTGTGGAAATAAGTAAACGCACTAAAAGTGGATATCCAATACCTTTAAGAGAGGTACTTAAAGGTTCAATTTTAAGACTCCCCACTGCTGTGACTAAAGCTGTGAAGTATAGCAAGTCCAAAAATGAACTTACCATACACAAGCGTACTCGGCAACTAGCAAAGGACATCGAGAATGACCCGTCCCATGTGTTTGGAGATCACACTGGATGTGCTGATCGTGGGTACTTTTGTACCGGCCCTAAAGATGGGGAAGTTAATCGGGTACCTGCCATGAAAGCATGCCTCATGTGGGACGAAGTTGTCCGAACTGTGCGTTTTTGTTTGTTCCGGCACGCTTCTAGCCTAATTCACGACGTCGACAACAACGCTTCTGAACAATATAACAGCGTAACGAATAAGTTTTTGGGCGGTAGACGAGTGTTTTATGCGGAACGTGGTGGTTATGAAGCGAGGTGTGAAGCATCGGTTGTGTCTTACAATACGGAAGGACAATATCTTCGCATTGTTCACAAAACACTTATGAACGATAACAGCCCAGGTAAGTTTTTTATTCTGTAAATATAATTTTCTGTACATAACATTTACTTGTACTTTACGTTAAAGAGCCATTGTAAATTGACTAGGCTTTACATAATTGTGTACTTGTTAACAGGCGTGTACGTAAAAAAGTTTGTTGCTTCGAAAACAAAAACTCTTGAAAGATCTCGCAAGCGACGGCTGGACATGCCACAAAGCAAGCCAAAACGATCCAAACAAGCAACTGGACCAGGTGAACATTATGGTCTTTTAGCTTCAGACAACCCACTTAATGACGGAATGACCTCAGAGGAATACTCTTCAAAGAAGTCAGCATTTCTTCTGTCGCTGAAAAAGACCACGTTGGAGCGGGACGAGTTAGAGCGTCAAACGGTCCTCCAGGCAAACTCCCCATTGTGGAAGGCTGAACGGAAGAACCGTCTCACTGCTTCCTGGGGGCCTAGCCTCGACGAACTGTCGGAAAGCATTTTTTCGGCCGACCACGAAAACCGAATTTCGGAAAGTCTAGCCTCGACGGTATTTTGCGACAGTCGGATTGAGGAACCCGAATTCGTAAAGTTTCCGACAACTATCCCAGCCGTTGTCGGAACATAATTTATTCAACCAATGGGAGAGCGCTCAGACGCGAGCGGTGGGAACGACAAGGTTTGAAGGCAGTGGTCTTCGCCCACTTTTAGTAAACAAAATAACACATGGGACTTGACAAGTGTCAATCTGTAGACGTAAATGTTCCCAAGACCTTTTCAAAATCGGGTTTTAGGAGCCTAGGCGTCAGTTCTTGAGTAATGCCATGCAATCTTATTTGAAATATTGCATCAGCAAAAGAAGAACAAGGATTCTGGTGGTCTAGGCCTACGAGGTTCATGAGGTATGTTTATCTTAGCCTAGTACCTAGGCCCTACATCATAAGGTTCATCATAAAGGACCTAGGCTTTGTTTAAATTTATGCACACAAATCTAGGCCTACGAAAGACCTGAGCTGACTTCACCTAACCTAAAATAGGGACCAGGGAACTTCAAGCCCTAGGCCCCTGTGCATAAGCCTAGGAAGTAGGGCCTTCATAAGATACACAAGGGCCAATCCTTAACCAAAACTAAAGCGTAGGACTAGGTTAGGTGCAACGCTGTTACAACTCTAGGCCAGCCCATGCACTAGGCCCTACGCCTAACTTAGTGACTCACTAGAATTACAAACAGGTTCATTGAACACGTCAGTGGGGTTCATTTTACGGTTTTAGGGGTCGCGGAGAACGATTGAAAGTGCTGCGTAAAAGCCCTAGAAACGGAAGTACCGTTTTCAAAATGGCGGCCACTTTGATGGAGAAAACTGGGTATTTTTTCCCCTTTGAGTAAATACCATTTTATGCGTGTGAGACATTGTGGTACCGGGCTGAATTATGGGTAATAAACCCCGCTGAATCTTAATCTGTCCGGTACTACCTCAGATTTTGCCCCATTTGCCCGGAATTCAAGATGGCGTCCAACATGGTGTTGAAAAGCGGGGAAAAGTCCTTTTAATTTTTTGGTAAACACTTAAGGAGGGTTCATTTTAAGTTTTTCGGGGTCAAGGAGAACGATAGATGTGTTGCGGAAAGCAAAAGAACCGGAAGTACCATTTTCAAAATGAGGGCCCACGTTCATGTGGAAAAGACGGGATTTTCCGTTTTTCGGGATCCCATTTCATGTGGGAGCCTTTTTGGGTTTACCGGCATAATTTGTAAGTAAAAAAAACTATGCCCGAATCTGAATTTGCCCGGTACCATCTTGGATTTTGACCCTTTGGCCCCGGATTTCATGATGACGTGCAACAATTTGTTAAAAAGGGATACACCTATTTAAGGTCCTATTAGTGCTGGATGAACACCTTAGAAGGGTTCATTAAAGGGTTTTCCGGGCAAGAAGAGCGATGGAAACGTGTTGCGGTAACGCCCAAGAAAAGGAAGTACCATTTTCAAAATGGCAGCACTTTGATATGGCAAAAAGTGTTTTTTTTTGCCCCCTTTGGGTAAATCCCATTTTTAAAGGGTGTGAGACATTTTGGTACCGGGCGAATTAGGGTAACAAGCCCCTCTGAATCTTAATCTGCCCGGTACCACCACCAGCGAGGCTTATTCCCCATCATTTTCAAAATGGCGGCCACTTTGATATGGCGAAAAGTTTTTTTTTGCCCCTTTGGGTAAATACCGTTTTATACGTGTGAGAAAATTGTGGTACCGGGCTGAATTATGGGTAACAAGCCCCGCTGAATCTTAATCTCCCCGGTACCCCCACCAGCGAGGCTTATTCCCCATCATTCAGTCCGGGTACCACAATGTCTCACACGTATAAAATGGGATTTCCCCAAAATGGGCAAAAAAACACATTTCGCCAATATAATAAATAACAGAAGGTTATCACATAAAAACCCAATGCAAGTATAATTTTAAAAATTAATAGCCCCAGAATTAAGTTCATGCTCTTTTCTGTTAATTGAATAATACACAAAATTATTTTCCTGTAAAATAAGCTTTGCAAATGGTTCCCAGTGTGGCTTTTGTTAATTTTTTACACTACACATGGTGATTATACCGATTAATTTAATTCACAATTAATTCGTTTAACGGGAAAAGTAGCAAAAAACTTAATTTTGGGACTATTATTTTTTTAAATTATACTCGCATTGTTCATATTTGATACTTCTGTTGGCATTTTGTATGTGTTAATTGAGTGACAACAAAAAATTATTGAGATATAAGTAATTCTTCTCCTTATTTCTTAATTAATCGGTAAGTTATAGGAATTTTGTTTCGAGACATGACAATTCGGATTCATTGGCATTATGTCAGTAAAGTAGTATATTTTTATGACGATCGATTGAGTTTAAGGTATATATAACAATACATATGTCAAAAGTGGGATAATTTAACTAAAATGTAATTAATTCGGTAATTAATTAATTAAATTAATTAATTTTTGCATTACATTTATTCGCCTTTGAACTAGCTTTAAAATGATTCCAAGGTCGACCACATTGTGTTAATTTTACAAAATTAATTGAGATTATTGTCATTATTTTTAATTAATTCAATTAATTGAATTAATAGCAAAGTGTTTGGGAAAATTAATTTTGGAAACTAATATTTTTTTCGTTCATTGTGGTCATATTGTTCTTGTGTAATACACTACGTAACTTTGGTACGTGAATAAGAAACTTTAATTGGGATTTTAAATTTTTGCTTAATTTCATTAATTAATTAATCAAAAAATTACAAGAATTTCGTTTCGGGACTTTGAATTTGGATTTATTGGCGTTATTTAGTAAAGTCTGAAAATTTTATGGACAATCTAGCGAATTCTACGTATAAATAATTTTATATATACCAAAAAGTGCTATAATTGCAATACATTGTAATAATATATAAATATAATTTAACTTTTGTATTTACGTTAATATTTCTAGTATCATTTTTGTAGAACATTAAAAACCGATTAAAAACAAAACCTAGTTGATCCAAATCTGATGATTACTTCTTGAGTTACAGCAATTTTAAGATTTATTTTGGCGGCCATCTTGTGGACGCCATGACAGGTGACTTATTGCTACCATGCGTGTCCCCCATGAAAATAACATTCTAAAATACGCTTTTACCTGCTCCTAAATTTTGGTGCTGGTTTCCGGATTTGAAATGTTTTTTACGCTTGTTCCACGGACTATTTGCCTTGTCCAAAAAACGCTGTCGAAACAGTTTACCCCAAATTTTTAGAGCCCGGACACACGTTTATGGAGTGTGATGAGGACTTCGGTTTGATCGAAAAGTACAAACGGCAGGTGAAATATGTGTTTGAACCCGATGACTGGATGGGGCGCGGTTGTAAAAACTAGTAAGAACTTTGAAGCTATGAAAATGAAATCTGATGATTTCTTTTCTATCGTAAAGATGAATGATGAAACAAAGGTAACCAAAAGTGATTCCGAAAAACAACGTGTTCAATGGCGCAAGATAAAATGGATACATGTATCAAGAGAAAATCAATTCGAAATGAAATTCAAGTATTCATTGCAACCAGAAGAACCGTTCAAGATTGCGAGCTTTGCACCAGTACGTGCACCAGGTAGACCTCCCATAGTCCAATAGACAATATTGGAGGCAACAATGCCATTAAGTATGCTAAGTGGAAAAACTTACAGGGCTTAAGGACTTTATACCCGCAATACATCACAACTTTTACGACAAACCTTCTTCATGACGGTCAAACAAGGGGGCCAACCATTCCTGCAAGAGGTGGTGTGAGAGGAAGGGGAGGTGGAAGAGGTGCCTTGATCCAACGTAATATGTCGCAAGTGGTGGAAAACCCCTACGGATAGTGATGAGGACCTCCGACTTCAATGATGATGATAAACCCCTCGTTTATAGCGACTATAGCGATTAAAAAGCGTAACCAGTCTTATTCAGAGAGGGAATAGAGGCTTAATATTTTTGCATTACTACTAGGGAAAATAATAAGTGTTTAATATTTTATTGCATTTTGTATTTGTGGGAATCAATAAAAATAAAATACATAATAATATACATAATAAAATTAGTTACCTTTAAAATTTTCATCATGCAAACCAATACAAGTGTTTTTAGCCTTCAAAAAATGTTCAAAAATATAAACAAATTCAAATTTCAAATTTTACTATTGTTACATCTTAACCTTTGCCTTTCTTGCATGGTACATTGTTGTTCAACCAAAGTTATGGGAATTTATTTTTGACATTAAACTTGAACATCATTTATCTCTGAACTTGTATTTTGTTTCTTGTATTTCTTTGACTCTCAGTAATTATACTTAAAATAAGTTGCCAGGAAATTAACAAAAAGTTGAGACACAAAGTATTTTTTGCCTTGAATTTGCATGTTTTTACTGTGATGTCTCCAATAGGAGACCTTGAGCCTTGGCCACATAATTTTCTCAGTTTGATACCTTAACCTCAAATGATAACTAAAGTACATCTACTTCTTTGTTTTGGGTTTTACTGACATAATATGTGGGTATATTGAATCTTAGTTTGAATTAGGAGTTAGGACTAGTTAGATTTTTTCAATCTAAACCCCATCCCATATCTTATCAATGGAGAGATAACATGTTCTAGGCCCACCCTAGGGCTTAGGGTGGGCCTACATGTTCGATTAGAAGGCCTTCTAGGTTGTAGTCCTAGGGGTAGGCCTGGCTAGCAATATTTTCAAGTAGCTTCAGGCCTAGGTATGTCAAGGAGTAGCCAGCCCTAGACTGTAGGCCTTAGACTTGTGTTAGGCCTTAGGTCAGGTTTAGGGCTAGTCCCTTGCCATGTTTTAGGGCTAGGGCCTAGGCCCTACTTTTTGACATTGCTCTGTAATTTGTGCTTTAGTCATAATTTTATCAATTTCAGGTCTGAAAGAAAATGAAATCGAAGCTGCGGTGCTCGAATTTGACGGGGAAGTTTCGGAGGCAGACATATCGTCTGATGAAGAGGATGATGTTGACGATCTCACATTTACTATGCGTAATGAAGGAGATGGATCATCATCTGACAGTGACGGCACTGAAGAAGAGCCTGACGAACCTCCACCTCCTATGCCCGCTGAAGAAAGAAGAGTGTATTGGAAGAAGACTGGCACCTTCAATCCATGTCAGCTGCCCCCGAGTTCATTGAACCTGTGTGGGTTGGTAAGAATGAAGCTCCGTCACCGTACTTCTCTAAATATATCGGGCATGATATTTTCGAAGCGTTAGTGCCTGCACCAACCAACGGTTTCTAATTGACACTGGCAAAATCCTTGACACGACTGTTGAGGAAATGATGATTTTCTTTGTTTTGACAGTAACTATGTCATATTTGGGTTACCCCCGGATTCGCATGTACTGGGAAGTCAAAACCAGGGTGCCCTCTATTGTTGAAAAGATGAGTAGAGCTCGCCAGTGGCGTGGCGAACTACAAAGAGTGATCGGTGCCTACAATATTTTAACTATACCCACCCCCTACTTTCGTGGGCAACAAAGGGGGTCTGGGGGCGTGCCCCCAGCTTAGCCCCGCAGGGAATTTTTTCAATTTTGACGATCCTAGAATGGATTTGGTGCGTTTTACCGGCAAATAATATGATTTAAAAGAATGTTGATAGCCTCATTTTTATGTAATGAAATTTTAATAAAATGGCTGAAAATATTATGTTTTTTTGAAATCATAAAGCCAACTGTTTGTACTTCTTTTTAGTCTTCCACAGTTTAGCCCCGCAGGGAATTTTTTCAATTTTGGTCATCCTAGAATGGATTTGGTGCGTTTTACCAGCAATTAATATGATTTTTTTTATGTTGATAGCCTCATTTTTATGTAATGAAATTTTAATGAAATCGCTGAAAATATTTTGTCTTTTTTTGAACTCATAAAGCCAACGGTTTGTAATTCTTTTTTGTCTTCCCCAGATTAGCCCCGCCAGGGTATTTTTAATTTGGTGATCCTAGAATGGATTTGGTGCATTTTACGGCAATAATTATGATTTATTAGACGAGTGAGCAAAGCGAATGAGGATTACTATTCAAGATAAAACGGCGCTTATTCTGTGACTCTGTGCGTGTGTGTGCTAGTGTGTACTATAAAAATCAGCCGAAATCGCTGAAACAGATTGCGCTTAGTTTTAATTGTTGAACTCATAAAGCCAACGGTGTGTTATTCCTCTTCGCCTCCTCGTAGCGACATAGCCAGAATTTGTAAAAAAAAATACACATTATGAAAGTAATCAATCAATGAAGAATTTAGTACCTAAAAGGGAATCCGGGGGCCTTCACATTTTAAAAAAAAATTGTATGTCCTAGATCGTTAGATAATCTGTGCATTTTGGAAATCAATTTGGTTAATTTGTTTGTTTTCTTCGTTTATTGGCAGAGCCATTATTTGGGATTTAGAAAAACTACTGAAACGCATAATAATGAAAACTAGGGGCTCCGTGGGCTTGCCCCCGGAAAAATGATTATTTAAGGTAATTTGGTACCAATCTGTGAGTTTTGAAGAAACACTTTGTTAGCAATATTTGAAGAGAAAGGATACGATTTTATTCTTTTACGGACAAACTTGCTATCTCAATTTTATTGAAATCAATGCTCTTTTATCTAGAAATTGCAATGGAAATACTTTAATTCAGATAGGTCCAAGAATGTTCTTCTTATTGCATTCACGACGTCGATAATCCTGCTTCATAAGACGGTAATTTAAAAATTAAAACAGAAAACTCGAAAATGTTCTAGACTTCCTCCATGCCACCAGCTGTTATTTAATTTATAAATTCCTCAAATCAATCTATTCAATCAAATTAAATATGTTATAGTATAATGAACGTGTCTATTCATTAAGCAGAATTAGCAGCCCTACCTGTTATTAGTTGAGTTGAGAACTAATGGATGAATATCCATCATGCATGTTGTCTGCATTTTTACAAAAAAAAATCATGTTTCCCTGACAAACTTTACAATAGTCTAGTAAAACTCTAAGGTAAGTAAAGAACTGTAGTCATACAATTCAGTAGGTGGATTATAACAATTAAAATAGTCATATAAAGTACGTAAAATATTATGTTTCATTAAAAAGAAATGGATGGGTGGGTCCCTGGGGGACCACCACCCACCCCTTTTGGTATCGGTGCCTGGGCTCCGATTGGTATGTTCCCCCACGCCACTGCTCGCTATACTTACTACGTAAGAACCTGAAACTTGTAGATGAGCTGTGATTACGGACGATGAGAAGAAGGTTGACAAATATTTAAACTCCGTCCTCTTCTCGATAGTGTGAGAATGGCATGTTATAATAATAATAATAAAATTAATAATAATAATAATAATAATAATAATAATAATAATAATAATAATAATAAAATAATAATAATAATAATAATAATAATAATACCCCTTTATTGATTTATACATAGTACAAATATAGGCATTGATACATAAAATTAGTGATATAAAAAAAAACGATGGTATAAAAACATAATGATGAAATATGAAGTTAATGGAAAACATTGAATTAAGGAAGAACATACTAAATATGAAGCTAAGGAAAAACAATGTTATGATAAGTCATCAAAGAATTCATTAATTGAGTAAAAAGATTTTGATAATAAGAATTCTTTGAGCTTGGTTTTTAAAGATATTGGATAGGGAAAAACCAACGCTCAGCCGAGGTGTCAATGGATGAGCAAATGATACCATTCTGGGGACACACGGCTATGCGGAGTTTATTAGGGGAAGCCTAATCCCTGCGGGCTTAAAATGTTTGTAAGTACCAGCCCCGATGGTTTGCCACTGACTTTTTTTGTATGAGGCAAAGGAGACTCAATTTTGCCTGATGATGCTAACACACACAATTTGGGTATTGGTGGGAAGGTTAAATTCGCCTTGCAAACAGTTTGCCTGAAGGAGTAACTATCTATAGGACCGTTATTCACCTCCATACCACTACTCGATGCACTTCATGCTGGAGAAGGGATTGCAAGGTACTGGCACTGTGCGTTCCTCTAGCATTCCCATCAAAATTTAAAAACTGATAAAGAGATGAGTAAGGGAGTTCGCGGTGCAATTGACCACAGTGTTAGGAGTGACGGACAGGTAACGGTAGTGAAATGGTCAGATAAAAAAACCTGTAGTACTGCGTCATCAGCACAGGGAGCTCATCCTGTAGACGAATGCCGAAGGTGGTCAAAGAAAGATCGCCAGAATTCAGGTGACTCGTCCCAATTTAGTCGTTTGTACAACACAACATTGGGGGGAGTCGACTTTCTAGAGCGGGTTTAAAAGCAATTATAGAATTGGTGCCAGGACAAGGAAGTGGGGCTGTCAGGTTGATAATGCATCTTTTTGATTTTGCAATCTCAGCAGGATGGATTGAGTACAGAAGGGATCACAAAGCGTTGAGTACGCCTAAAAAGAATATCATGGATCTTCTTCAGTTTAGGATATCTGTAGCGGAAGCATTGCTTGACCCGAAAGATAGCGTTGTCCAGTGAGGATGATGCTCCGGATGACCGACTTTTTGTGTTTGGCGCCCAAAAACGATATGTTGCACGTGTAAAATTATTTATACACCTAAAAAACTCATATTCAAACTTTTTTTTCTATGGATTCTGGCTAACTTTTTTTTAAATTTTTCTTTCAAAAGGGAATACGTCTTGAACGATGTAGCCCTACCCGTTTTTTCAGAATCGAATGTTAAAAAGCCACATTACCTGTCGTATTTAAACCGTATTATATCCATTAATAAAATGATTC
>JAMZAV010009458.1:0-24570 GCA_024449915.1 Sweltsa coloradensis | reverse complement strand
TTCAAGTGTGCCCCGTGGGGTTCAAACCCAAAACAGTTGAGGTTGGGACCCTAGCTTGATCAAAAAAAAAATTTTTAATTTTGGAGTTAAAGTGATGCAAAAAAAGTCCGGCTGGGGATCGAACCCAAGAACACAGACGCCTACGCTCTCCCCTTTAAGCTACGGGGGACGGGGTGTAAATCAAAATTTGAGTTCAATTGTTTTTAAAAAAAATTAATTTTTCCCCCCCGAGGAGTGCTAAGGGGCCGCGGGAGCCAAAATGGCGGTTTAAAGCCTTAGGGAAAAAAGCATATCTTTTTTTAGGGGTGGGACCCCCTTTATGGCGGTTAACCCTTTTTGGTAGAGGAAAAAAAAATTGAGGGGAGTAAGGAACAAAAATTAACGGAGAGCAAGATATCGAATGAAAACGCTCGGTAAAAAAACCATACGGGGTGGGGGGGGGGGGTGATTTAAAAAAAAAAAATTAAAAGGGGGGTTAACCCTTTTTTAAGCAAAAAAAAATTGGTGAAAAGTGGGTTTTGAGGGCAGAAGCATCTCTGATCAGAAAATTTTTAAAAAATTTTAGGGGGGGGGGCCCTGAGGAGGGGCGGACAAACGCCCCCCTAATACTCTCACGGGGGGAACTCTCTCCCCCCCCTTTACGACAACAAACGATGAAAAAAGACAATGAGACCGCGACGTGTAACCCCCCACTTCCCCAGATCCTGTAGGCAGAGGCGTTTATGATCTCCTTTGAACCCCCTTAATCCAAAAAATCCCAACAAAAAAAATCATGCGCCCCTATACTGTCAACAGTTAAGTTCGATCAAATTTGGTCAAAATATAGCAGCTATGTTCAAAACCTACATCATAATTAGCAGAAGAGCTACGCGATGAGCCTTGCGCAAAAAAAAAAAATATTTTCCAATCATATGAAAAACTTCTTCCATATGAAAACGCCGAAAATTTTCTAAATTCTCATTTTCAGTAATTTTTTAAAAAAAAATTATTCAACATTTTTTTATAGAAATAAATAATTTTTCATGCTATTAATTCATCAGCAATCTTTTCTTTTTTTTTTTTAGAAAATAGATAAAAAACTAAATTTAAACACACCCTAACTCATTCCACAAAATGACAAAATCCAGCGAGCCCTAATATGACCAAAACGGTGAAGCGTCCTGTTTTCAGTCGCTCATGATTGGTTAAAGTTTTTAAGCAAAGAGAAACCCCCTTTTCCTCTTTCCCCTGGCTGGTTCGAACACATGCTCCTCCCCCCCCATATCCCCCAGGCTAGAGTGCGCATTATGAGCAACGGTTGAGCGGATAATCAAACAAAAACCCCCGGCATAGAATTGGCCCCGAGCAGTCTCGAAACCCTTAAGGCGAGGAATAGAATAAGTCCATCTCGCAAATTTTGCTACGGATGTGATGTTGGTCTTTTGGTAGCGGCTCGTTTCAGCTGAAGGGGCAGGGTTCGATGCCCGGTATGGGAAAGTTTTTTTTCTTCTGATTTGGATTTTTGGCCATTAGTTTTTGGGTTAGGAATTTGTAAACGGGACTTTGAGCGTCCTAGAAAAAGAGGAAATGATTAATTCATGTTGTCTTAATCAGCTGGTTGATTCTCGCGTTGATCCGCGGGTTTCACACGTCCATACCACGGTGTAATATTTCGTTTTAAAAAAAAACGATCTTTGTTGGTTTTGCATACTCGTCGATTGCCCCGGGCCCCCGGGTTGGCTTTGGGCGCTTTTGGGTTAAAAGTCCCCCCCGAAAACCTAAACCCATATGACTGCGTGGGTGGACTCTAAAAAAGAATTTATTTATTTATTTTTGATTTTTTTGGAAATATTTTCTTTTGCGTTTAAACACAAATGCGAGTTGCGACGCGACGTTCTGTTTGGTTCATTTTATTTTTTTTTATTTATTTATTTTATTTATTGACAATGCGACTTGTGTCCCCCAAATGCACTTAAAAAGACCCCCTTAGACCTAACCGTTGCGGCCCTTGTAACAAAAAAACAAAAAATATTCTTAGGATTCAAAAATTAATATCAAACTAAACAATAATTTAAAACTAACAAAATCAAGGCGGCGCGTAGACCTGACCAGATAAACTCGCTATTTCCCCCGTAGATTTAAATTTAAAAAAGTTGCATTTTATATAAAAATGGTTTTTATGTTTTTTCGGAAGCGCGTTGGGGTTAAAAAGAAATATAATACCAAAAGACATATTGTAAAACTATGCGCTTTGCGCTTCCTTGCCCCCAAACCAAACTTTCCCAACAAACTTTAAAATAAGGGCCTTTTTGGGCCCCCCCCCCAAAAAACCCCACCCACAACCCCATTTTTTTTTTGCAAATATTGAAAAGGGTTTTTCTTTTTTGGGGAATTTAAATGAAAAAATACCTAAATTTTTAAAATTCGTTTTTTTTAACCCGCCCCTCCCGGGTAGTTTTGGCCCCCCCCAAAAAAGCCCAGGGCTCGTATGGGGAAAAATTTTTTTTTTCGAAAAAAGGTCTCCCTCTAAAATTTTTCTTTTTAAAAAGGGGGTTTATTACCCCCGCCCTGGGGGGGGAGTTTCGACCAATGGTCGGGGGGGGCCTGAGTCCCCTTTTGAAAAATTCCCCCCACGTAAAAGGGGGCACAACCCCCCGAACGGGGAAAAAAAGCCTTGACAACCGCGGGGGACCCCCCCCCCCCCTTTTCCCCTTCCCCCCTTTCCCCCCCCCCCCCCCCCAAAAACCCCCCCCCCCCCCTGAGAAATCCCCCCCCCTCCCCCCCCCCCATTAGGCTAAAAGTAGTGCATTATGACCTAAGGGTTTGAGGGGGCCCTTAAAAAAAATTAAATTTTACATTAAAATTACAAAATTTTTTATTTTTGGGCATCATCTTTACCTTTTTTTAAAAAGAAAGAAAACCAAGGTCAAACAAAAAAAACTCAAAAAAAAACTCAATTTAAAACTTACATAGGGGGCGCAATAAAAACCACCCCAGTTGAAGCGCCGGGTTTTTTAAAAAAAACGTTGTGGTAATAGGCCATTTTTCTGAACTTTTTTCTTGCTGGCTCGGCTGTACAAAAAGGCAAAGAGAAGGGGGACAAAGTGCGTGTTTGGCCAAAAACGTATTTTCGAAAATTTTTGTTTTTTATTTTCATTTATTCATACTAGGGGGAGTGATGGATTTTTTTCCCTTTTGACTTTAAAAACAAAAATTTTTGATTTTATTTGGGTCCATGGAAATTGTTCAAAAACGTGCCTTTCTTTTGTGTGGAAAAAAATATCATTACTCACTTTCCCAATTTCACATTTTTTCTTTCCCTGGAATTTTAAAACAACATTTTTTGGGTCCCCCGGGAAAACCCGGGTTTAATTTATCGTTTTATCCGGATTTTTTGGGGGGGAATTTTTTAAACCCCCACGGGGAAAAAGTGTGAGTTAAAGTGAAGTTTTTTGAAGGGGGTTTACGCCTTTTTTCCCCTCTGCTGCAATGGATAAACTCCTAGAAAGGGAAAAACGTGTTTCAAGGTAATGGGACTCGTCTTGAAAAACCAAAAACAACGTGAAAGCCCGGGAGTTATCAATATCATAAATCAAGGTAAATAAGGGAAACGAGTGCAAAAAATTTCTACAAAAAAGGCGCCCGCCTACTGCACGCCGTCAGTGCTGCGTCGGAAAAATGATGCCAAAATTCGAGCATTTATGAGACTGATATTAAGGGATTTTTAAAAGGTTTTGGGTTTGGCCTTTTAGGATTAGATTATTGGACCTGGGGAAACCGATCACTTTGGGGCGCTGTGAAAACCCAAAGTCCACCGAAGCTGGGGCCCCTGGGGCCCCAGTGAAGTTAGTTACCAAAGCTTCACCCCTCCCGAGGGTTTGAGGGCAGCCTACGGGTGCGGGCCCTATCATTCAGAGATCTTTTCGAGGGAAAGTACACAAAAAACATAAATTGTCTGGAGCTGAAAACTGCAAATTTTTAATTTTTCCCCAAACAAGGGGGAGGCTGCTGCTTTACTCCAGTCTTTTCCCGGGCCCAGCGCTTAATTACACCCCCCCCAAAAGCGGGGGAATTGTTGACGTCACGATCCCAAAATACGGGGGAAAAATCGTAGACAGAGTTCAAATTTGCGTATGTTCTCCCAGTCTGTCCTACAACAGGAGTCAGCTGTTGCTTAGGGCCAAGGGTTTTTTAAACACAATTTTGGAATGTCCCCGGCCCTTTGGGCCGTTTTTTGGTCAACCTGTCGAACACGGGGACCTGGGGTTTGTTTTTCCACACCGCTGGTAAGATGGACAGGGGAATTCGGCGTCAAGGGGAAAGCTGTAAATCCAACTAAGGAGCCGAAAAATTTAAAACAGTTAACTGACTCTTTGGGGCACCGTGCTCGAGCCTCGTCCCTGCGGGTAGGCCCCCCCTTTTAATCAAAAGGGCCCTTAAACCCAGTAGTAAAAGTCAACGTACCCGAAGCAAACGACTTCAATCTCAGTTTGTCCAGAAAACAGGAGGTTCCATCATGCTTCAAGTGCGCGGGAAAGTCATTTCCTTCACAAGTGTCGTCACTTTTTTTTTAACGACAACATAAAACGACCGCCCATTAAATTTGAAAGAGAAAAATCATTATTTTCAATTTTTTTTAGGGGCAAAATACGGTAGGGGACTTTTATTTCCCGGTGGGTTCCGCATGTGCCAAAAATTTGCACCCCCACATTGCGGCATTTAAATGAAACAGTCTAAAGGGGAACAAAAAAAGATGAGGTCATGTCTACGGACCCGGGGCCGTCTCCTCCCATTTCTCAAGGGAAATCTTTTTCTTCATGGTGTTGCTTTCAAAGCCTAATCAATGGGGGGATATACAGGGTGAAAGGGCAGACCATTACGAGCGTTGTTGGTTTCCCGCACCCTGAGACTTTTTTTTGTTACGGGAAAACTTTTTTCAAAAGCTTGGATTGCGAGCACAGTCGACCCCATTTGGGTGCCCTCGGGTTTTTGGGGGCCTCCCCCTACCCTAGGCAAGTGTCGTGGCGTCATACAATTAAATTTTTACTTCAACATTCAAAAATAAAAGAGTCCTTTCCCGGGCAAAGGGTTTAGTTTCCCCAAAGGTTACAGGAATTTTTCCAAAGAAATCAAGTCAATTTGAGGAAATTGGAAACATCTTAATGGTTTAAAATTTGGGGCAGACCCATCATTCAACATTCCAGGAAGTATGGGAGGTTTTTCTCGGGGGCAGATTTTTCCCCATTGTTTCCCGCTCTGGTCGTTGTTCAGGAAACATTGGTTTAAACCCCAAAACCTGGAAACAGGGAAATTGGATGGGTACTTTTGGGGCCATTTAAAGCACCTGGTCCTAAGTCCCCCAATAGCAAAAAACTGGGATGTTCCGTGTACATGGACAAACTTTGCGTAGATTTTGGGAAATTTGAAAAAATACCTACTGAAAAAATTACTGGGCCCAGAAGGGGAAGCTGTTTGAAAAAACATTTTGAAAAATCTCACCCGGGGAGGGGCGATTCTGGTAGAATATAGTTGAACTTCCATTTTTGGAAAACAACCCCAGGCTTTGGGCCCATCCCCAAAACGGCCGGGCCTTTGACTCGCTTCCCGGAGCGTCGGTTGAAATACCAACCTGATAAAAGGCAGCAATTTATGAGTTCATGTCTGAATACCCTTTTCACTGGGTCACCTGGGGGTTTTTTCCTCAAAATTTAACTAACCCAAACCCTTGAGTGAATTTTATTACATCCTCCCCCATCCAGTCATGAAGGAGAGCATACAACCCAAAATTGAGGGTTGTATTTTTACGCTTCAGCGAAATCTTTTCGGGGGGGGCCCCTCCCCCGAATGACAAAATAATGGGTTTGGGCCTAAGTGGCAAGACGATATCGTTCCTTACTGATTCGGGTTCCGAAAATACATCGTTCCTCTAGTAGCCGATATGCCAAAAAAGTACGACAAAATTTGGGTTTATCACTCACATGTCATTATCAAAGAATAGTGTGGAGAAAAGAAGGGCCCGGGGAACCAATTTAAAAACTTTTTGACCTGTTAACAGTTTCTTGGTGAAAGGTTTTTTCTTTTATCTTGCCACGAAATTTCCTTTTAACAACTGGCAAGGGACGGGAAAAAAGGTTATTTTCCCAAAAGGGAGCACCCGTTGTTATAAGGGGCTTTTACGTCGAGGGCTTGGTGACGGGGGCTGATACCTTGACGAGGCTCGTCGCTTCAAATGAAAATTATTTTTTTTTTAATAACGAACAAGGGGGGTTTCGGGCTCCCCCAAAAGGTTACGAATACCCAAGAAATTTTTTCGAAGCAGTTCCGGGAAACCCAAAGCGAGAAAATTTAAAATGGGCCCTTTTTATCATCGATAAGATAAATTTTTTGTAAAAACATTGGGGGGCTTCAGTGGCATCCAAAAGTATCAGTTCTCTTTACTGTTTAAAAAACCAACCCCCTAGCCCGAGTTTTTTTTCACCAAACGCAAAAATTTCTACTGACCTTGCCAAAAGGGGTTTGAAACCCCCGGGGGGCTTTTACCAGTGACCCTTAATGCAAGCTATTGTTTTCAATCATTGGGGGAGATTAGGGAAAGTTGGTGGGCCCATGGGGCTTCCAGAAAAAAATCTAAATGCGTGGAGACAATATTGCAAGATCTTCCCCCTCATACAAGACATCAGAATTAACAGCATTCAAGCCCCCAGCCAACAATGTCAGAACGGGGAGGGTTCTGTGATGGGCCCCTGAAGCTGGATTGCTGGGTGTATTACCCCGGGACTTAATTTCTCAGATGGTACTGTCATGGTTTCAAAATAGTGGGTGGTAAAAAAAAAGGGGTAAACCCATAACAGGTCTCCATTCCCCCCCCGGGTTTGGGAAATTTGTGGGCGGTATTTCTTGCTAGACTTGTTTTTTCTATTTTAAAGTTGGGCCCCTTTTCATTAAAACCCCGATAAAAACCTGTTGTGGGGCAGACTCCACTATTGGGCCTTTGGGCTGGTTAGCATCGCATCCAAAAAAGTTGGAAGACAAATTTGTAGGGTAATCGGGGATCAGAAAATCCAAGAACTTTTTCCTTCCAAACACTGGCATCATGTGGGTCAGCAGTGACAACCCCGCGACTGTGACCTCCCGTGGTTTGGGGCTCCTTCTGCTTTCGCTCAAACATCATTATGGGGCGGTCCTCTATGGCTCCCGACCCAGTGGGGGGCCACCTCCAGGGAGAACCTGTAGCCCCGCAGACGCTGCCCGGCCAAGAGAAACATCGTGATGAGGGACATACTAAGCTTGATACCTCATGTTTTGGGCAAATGGTCTTCCTTTTTTACACTTGAACCTGTGACAGGTTTGGGGCATGCGTTTAATTTTATAAAATTTAGAGTTTAGCGTCAAAAACGAATTTCTCCAACCCCCTCCCAAAAAACGTTGAACTAAAAAAACGCACTGTTTCGTTTGGGTGACTATTGTACAAAAGGAAAAATTCGACAAGAAAAAACGGGGTTTTCAAGGAGGAAAAAACCCCTTACCCCCCAAGAGCCGCCGGTTTTCCTTGAACCCCCTTTCCCCGTGGCAACGGTTTCTCAGGGTGGGCGCCGCACAAAATTTCCAAGTTTTCTGAAGACCAAAAAAACCCTGCCCCCTTTTCCCTCATGTCCCCCGACTACAGAATTGATAGTGATCCACGAGCAACCTAAGAAAACCCTTTATCTGGGCCCCCCGTTGGGGGCAGACAATACTTCAGCAACGGGTTTTGGACATTCGTGGTAGAGGGCATCCCTTGATATCACTTAAAAAAAATTTTTAACCCTGGCATCGGCCCTAAAAATGCAACCCTTTAAACAATTGATGGGTCAACTTCCCGCAGCACGATCGTCCCCGGGTCGTCCTTTTCACCCTTGTGGGTGGACTACGCCGGGCCCCTTTTCCCTTTTACGGAAAGGGAAAGGGGGAAGCCGTATAAACTACAAGGGGGATGTCGCCCCTTTTTATTTGCTTTCCACAAAGGCTATCCCCCTTGGAGCTTTTGTTAAAGGCCAAAAAAACCTTTCCCCCAAACCCCCCCTTTTATAGATGTTTTTAAAAAGATTTGTCCCCTCGTCGTGGGAAGCCCTTATGTCAGCGTTGCGGAAATAATTTTGTAGGAGCCCCTTTGGGAACTTTCGGAGTTCCTCGAGTTTATTAAGACTTTAAAACCATCAAAAGGGGGAGTGGGAGGGGCAAACTCGCCAGATCAATTTCACTTGGCATTTTAATCCACCTGCAAACTCCTCACCAAGGAGGATTTGGGAAAAAGGAGTCAAATCAAAGAAATACCATCTCCGTAAAATTTTAGGGAAATAACCCCCTCAAAATTTGAAGAGAGGCACCATCCTGTCCCAAGTTTTAAGCCTGCCTCAATTCCCGTCCCTTGACTGCCCCCTTCCAAAATCCCCAAAGTCTATCAGTTTTTAAAAACCCGGCCATTTCCAAATGGTGACTTTCCCCATTAGCGTTTCCCCAACCCGACTTTATGTCCCTCAAGGTTAACCCCCCTCTCAAGGGGGAAACTGCCTTTAAAAACAGCTCAGCACTTCTGGGGGTGTTGGTCCCGGAGTACCTTTATCACTTCAACAACGACCCAAGTGGTGGTCACCAAACCCAATTTTTCCAGCCTGGAGTTAGGGGGCTCAATTTAAAGACGAAGGGTTTCCCCCTCTTCAGTGGAAATTTTTGGCCCCCCGGGCCCCTTTAATACTCACCCTGGTTTTGACGGTTTGGTGAGGTCCGCCCCGTGAAGACATCGAGTGGAGTTTTTGCAACGACCAAATTTTTAAGGTACCTGTTACCCCTTTTAAAGGGGTTAACTCCCTTTTCCTTTTGGGTTTTTTCTAAATTTATTGTTATTGTGTTATGTTTAAAATTTTAGTTTCAAAAGGGGGGCGGAAGTTTGGCCCACCCCTTTTTTTCGAAAATTTTTTTGCTTTTTTTTTTAAATTTTTTCATACAGGAGGGATGATGAAATTTTTTGGGCTTTTGACTTTAAAAAATAAATTTTTTATTTTTCTTCGGTTTCCCTGGCATCTGTTCAATACGTGGGCCCTTTTGTTTGTGTGGGAAAAATATCATTCTAAATTTTCAACTAAATTTTTCATTTCCCCTGGGGAAATTTAACCAAAAGTTGGGGTTCCCTTTTAAAACTTTTTAATAAATTTTTAAAAAAAAAATGTGTCTGGGCCCGGGACAATTATTTTCATCGGAGCATTGTTTTGCTAATCGTAGAGGGTAAGGAAATAGGAAAAGTCCATCTCGCAAACATCAGTGAGTATGTAAGTATGTTACTCCCTGATACAAGTAACGAAGGAATTGAATAAGCCCGTGACAAACTGTCTAACTTCAAACCCCGTCTGGCCCCGGGGTAGGATTGGCCCAGAGCATAGCTTTAATAATCGTAAAAGGCGATTCAAGAGAAGATGTCCAGTCCACCTATCAAACATCAGCTTCTAAGACGGGTAGTATTATATTTCCGAATCTAAAGGCGAGCGCTTGCGGTCGTCGTCGCGTAACTTTCACATTCCCTTGACGACCTCCCCGACAACGACGACGACGACGAGAATGACAACATGGACGGTGAAACATACAATGGCAACCATGACGTGGGGGAGCCACCATCCCCTATCCTCCCAATACCCTCTGTTACACACCGTCCTGTCCTGTGCCTGAGCCCGGCCAAGCTCCGCCCCGACTCCTCCAATATTCTCGTTACACCACCGCCTGTCCTGTGCCTGAGCCCGGCCAAGCTCCCGCCCCGACTCCTTCCACCCGGACACCGACTCCCATGCCCTTTCCTTGCTTGTGGCTGGTTCTGAGCTGCACAGGCCTGTCCAACCCGCGTCCCCCCGCACGTTCCACCCCTCTGAAAAAAGATATATAGTTATAATAAACAAACTAATAAACTACATTATCACAGGTGGTGCAATATAATCTATCGGTTGACGCGCTCTTAAACATCATAAAATTATGACACTAAGAACAATAACAAAGACGATGACGTCCGCGACGTGAGAATCCCACCTTCCTCCCGTTTCTCGTGGCTGGTTCTGACCAGCGTGGGCCCCTCCTCCCCATATCCATAAGGAGTGGTGCATTATGACCTAACGGTTGACGCGTCTTTAATCCATATAATTCAAATTCAATTCCTTACCCGTGGCTGGTTCTGAACAGCATAAGCTCTTCTTTCCCATATCCCCTCCCTAGGCTAGGCGATACAAGAGAAACAGTCTACTTCGTAATCATCAGCTGGTAAGGGGAGTATATTACTGCCCCAAAGTAGAAGCGAGCTCTGTCAATCGTAATCGGGGACACATCCCCCTTCCCTTGATGACCTCCTCGACGACGATGACAGTGACACTACGAACGATGACAAAGAAGATGCCGACACCGACGTGAGAACCCCCTTCCACGCCTACCCGTGGCTGGTTCTGACCAACATGGGCCCCCTCCTCCCCCACCCCCCTTAGGCTAGTAGTGGTGCATTATGACCTAAACGGTTGACGCGTCCTTAATCCAAATTCCCAAAATCATTTATATCATTTTCTTTCCCTAAAATTACAAAGAAACTTACAACAAACGATTATAATTTATCAACTTACAACATATTAGTAGGTGTATTACGACCATCCTGGTTGAAAACGCCCTAGTTTCTCACGACGTCGTATGATAAGATCAAAAACCTTGGACTACCCTTCAGTCAGTCAGTAAACCTAGCTGGCCGACACCGAACTATACTCTAGTTGTGTCACGCATAATAGCTAGGCGGATTAACCTAACAATTAGGGGTTTTGTGGTAGAGCCGTGAATTTTGGATTGTATACTCAGAACAATATTCTAAGTCTAGGCGCTTCGCTAACGCTTTTTCCAGTCGCGTTGGTGGATGTGCTTTTTAAAAAAATCGTGAAAGTACGATTTCTATGAGGAATATTTCTTTAAATATCTCTAAACTCACAACATATTTGATTTTAGTGATTTTAACGTTCTCATAAAGTAACATTAAGATCGGAGTAGCCGTTTACCCGAATATCACGAAAATATCTCATTAAAAATTGAAACAAAATTGTAAAGTAAAAGTTTCATAGAAATATTTAATCGATTGTACCCAAAAACGTGGCAAGTTCTAAGTTCAGAGATTTCGAAGGTCCCCTCAAATTTTCATTCAAGATCGCATAAGCCGTTTGCCCGGTATGAGCGCAAACATACAGACAAAAATCTAAAAAAAAAAACACCAGAGTCAATTTTTTTGAGGGTAGACTGAAATTAAAGTCCTTCGCCTCGCTCATTTAATAATTGCCTGGAGGTGCATGACAAAATCGGTCCAGTTAAGGGGGTGGAATGGGATAAAAAAATGAAATTTTTCAAAAATTCAAAAATTCAAATATATGAAACTAAATTTGATCTTGAGATAACAAAATTAATTCATACATAGTCTTTGACCCACTTTCTAAGAATATACGTCAAAAAGCCTATTTAGAAACATAGCCTAATAATTTGTGGTCTTGTAGTCGAGTGTCAACACACCTATTGGATCAAATAATACTGTCATACTTTTGAAATTATGTACTGTGTTGACTGGTCGCTTTTCTTATTCTATTTCATATAGTCACGTTGATGGATGAGCGTTTTTAATCAATCGATCCTCTCGTTTATATGGTATTCATAACTACTGTTTTCTTATTAATATAAATATGTTTTGAAAGAATTAGGAACACAAATTCATATAAGGCAATATCAATCAGCAACTCTATAACAAATTTACCCCGCTTTTGCCCGGGATAGAATTTTGCCCAGCGTATTCCTCTGCTTATCATAGAAGACAAAGAAGGCAGGGTCCTTCTTGCTAACATCGGCTGGTATGTGAGGGTTTTTCTTCAGGGACATCTTCCATTAAACTGCGGCTTTATTTGTCCTATCGCCGCCCTGCGTTTGACTGTATTGTCTGTGCAAATACGATTGTGCGTGTGTTGGAGGGGTTGGAATGGGGGGAGGCGCGGTTATTTGATTAGTAATGCTTGCGTGTAGTTTAATCTAACTCTAAGGATGGTCTAATGCAAATCATTGAATTGCTTTAAGGATTTTGGGCATTTTGGTTGATATTTAAACTGTTTTTTTTTTCGGTAACGGAATTACGACCCCATGGTAACAGAACTACCCCAGCGAATATCATAAATATTAAAATAGTACTTGCATATGTTAAATCTAACTCTCAATGATGGTCAAATGAAAACAAGGGTGATTTCTAAACAAGGGAGTCTACTTTATACCAACATTTAGGCCTCACACTGTTTCAAAGCAATAGTGTTCAGTAATTCCGCCAATTAAACGTAGAGTATATACAAATTTTCTTTTTGATTAAACTCTTCTTTATTTTCAAAGTGCATTACTATATGTTCCAAAGGCGTGAAGAATACTTATTTTGTCGTAAATCGTATTATTATTTAAATAATTTGGGACAAAACGAGTGATCACATGATACACTTTCGTTAATATTGAGTAAACTTGAGAAATGGATCAAAGTCCATGGAGTGAAAATGTACCTAAGGCATAACAAAATCTTATTTTCGTCCTTATTCGTAATATCAGGATAATTTGGGACAAAACGAGTGGTCACACGATACACTTTCGTTAATATTGGAGTAAATTTGTGAAAATGGGGTCAAAGTCTATTGTATGATAATATGCTTAAGTTGTAAATAAAATTTGTCTTTATTCTTATTACTGGTATAATTTTGACAAAACGAATGGTCACACGATGAACTTTCGATAATATTGAGTGAATTTGTGAAATTTGGATCAAAGTCCATTGAGTGAAATTGTACAGCCGGAGTCATATGTAAATCAAGAGGTCTGGAAGTTACCTCCTTCGCCGACATGGCGTGGTTAACTCTTTGTGCCATAATTTATATTGCCCTGTGATTGATTGATTGGATATTGCTTGACGTCTCATATTTATGCACTTTGGCTTATCGAGACGATGCACTGCGAACTGCATTATCGATCGATGGAAGCCCCTAAGACTATTTGAAGTAATTAATTTACTAGGGGGCTCTGAAAGACTCTTTGTCAATTAAATTGTTTAATTTCTAGAAGGCAGTAAGAAGAAACAAATAGAAGCATAAAACAAACTTTGGTGGCTAGCAACCGCTGTTTGACTGCTTACATCGAATTTATTGAAATTAATTGGAAACTAACACAAAGGTAAGAACTAAGGCCTAGTCTTAATTCTATACCTAAGCCAAGGGATCGATATATAATGCTCTCTTTACGATCCATATAATATTTCTTCAGGGCTTGATAGTTCCTCTGGTGAATAGTGAATTTTCCTTTGACATTAGCAGCCATGCTTCTTATTTACGTCGATATTCATTGCTGTTCACAGGGCGATACAAATCATGGCACAGAGAGTTGACCACGCGATGTCGGTGAAAGAGGCATCTTCCAGACCTAATTGATTTACATATGACCCCGGCTGTACCCAAGGTATGATAAAATCTTATTATTGGCATAATTTTGAACAAAACGAATGGTCACACGATACACTTTCGTTATTATTGAGTAAATATGTGAAAATGGGGTCAAAGTACATTGAGTAAAAATGTACACAACGCATGACAACTTTTCGTCCTTTTTCGTAATATTCGAATAATTTGGGACTAAAAAGTGGTCACCCGATATACTTTCGTAATATTGTATGTAAATGGGTCAAAGAGCGCTTAATCTGATCAGATGTACATATATGGTGAAATTTTAATTTTTAAATTAAATTTTAAACCTTCATCTACAATACACATTTATATGACGTTCAAATATTATCTTTGAATACGGATTTCTTTATTTCAGTTTCATCAACCCCTTTTTAGTACACCCTCTCTTTCTCCTATAAGCAAGCAACTTTTTTGAGGGCACCTCGAGCCATTTTTAAAGAACTTTTTTCTGAGTGTTTTATACAAAATTTACGGCCCTATCACTAAACCCGTGACTGGTATGCTAATCTTCCCGGCACAGTGAGTAAATTTGTGAATAAAAGTCAAAGGGTGCAAAATCTGGATAGATATACATATATAGTAATATATTTTTTATTAAATTGGCCTCTTATCTACAATATGTATTAATTTTGTAATCTTAGGATCAAAATTAAGTTTGATTTTTAAATTTTTGTATTTTAGAAAAATTCCAATTTTTCACCCCTTCCGCCCCTTGAACCGGAGGGATTTTGTCATGGCACCTCGAGGCAATTTTCTATGAATAATATTCTGAGTATACATTCCAAAATTCACGCCTTTACCACAAAACCCCTAATTGTTCTTGTATTTTCCTTTAATCCGCTTGACTATCACATCTCCTAGGCTAGAGTGGTGCTTTATGACCTAACGGATAACGCGTCCTTAATCCATTAAACCAAATCTCATCTTTACCATTTTATAAAATTTTGAAAACAATATAAAAAATCAAATATACTTCGAACTCAATTTAATAACTTTCATAGGCGGCGCAATATGACCTAACTGGTTGAAGCGCCCTGGTTTCTTACGTCGTCGTTCATCAGCACGATTTTTTGCATGGACTGTTCCTAGTCTGGGATCGGCCCAGAGCTGGCTTTAATAGTCGTAAACGGCGAAGAAAGAGACAAAGTTCGTCTCGTTAATGTGATGGTGATAAGGGAAGTATATTACTCACCGAAACTAGAGGCGAGCTCAGGCAGTCGAAGACGGATACCTTCTTCAACACGACGACCATTACATCACAAACGATGACAAAGACGACGTAGGAACCCCATCTTTCCTTCCTGTACCCATGCCTGGTTCTGACCAGCATAGGATTTACCTCCCCTAAACTGAGTGTTGCATGACGACCTAAACGTTGTCATGCCCGTGATAGAAATAAACCCAAATAAACACCATACACACATCAAACTCAATTGTATATAACTAAACATATGACAGGCGGCGCAATAATACCTAGGCTTTATAAGGTAAATGCGCCCTAATTTTTCAAGTCGTAATTTATTATACCCTAAACACGTAAACTTTGTATCGCAAACACCAGCTATATATTACTTTCTCCCCGAAACACCCCCGTCTGGGCCCGGGGTAGAATTGGCCCAGTGCATGGCTCTGCTAATCGTAAAAGACGATTTAAGAGAAAAAGTCCACCTCACAAACATCAGCTAGAAAGAGCGGAATATCTTACTCCCCGAAACTAGAGGTGAGCAATCGTCGTCGGGGACCTTGCCCCCTTCCCTTGACGACCCCCCGGCGACGATGACAATGACACAACGAACTATTACAAAGACGATGACTACCTCGACGTGAGGACCCCCTTCCCTTCCCTCCCGCCTACCCGTGGCTGATTCTGACCAGCATGGGACTTTCCTCCTGTGACGCCAGGTTTTGCGCCACGAAGCTTACATAAAATTATGTGACCGGGACTGTACATAACTAGTTATGAATCAAACTGATAAGGAGCAGACGAGAACGAAGGTAGCTACATTCACCACAGTCGTAGCGAGCGGACGACGCGGACAGGTCGTGTTGCTTGAAGAGCCGGCGACTCCTACGATAAGGAGCAGACCAAGACTTTAAAAAGTACTGTGTTTAGTGAGGAAGAAAGTCAAAGAGTGTTGATTGTCCTACAAATACAGTGATCGGTAATTGTATCGGATAAAACGTGTAGTCTCCACGTCGCATACAAACGCCGTCTATCTCGACCATCCTTGGAAGAAGGTAAGACCTGTCTTTTGATTTACCCAGCTATTAAAGTTTAGTGTGTATAATTCAGGCCTCGCACTGACAACACCTTTGGTTGTTGTAGTGCTAAAGTTCCGAAGACCAGCACTTCTTCGGACAAGACTAATAGTTCTTCTCCAGCCCTCCCCTTCTACAGCCGAAAAGACAATTGCGACCTCGAGTCACCTGTCACCTTGCAAATCGCATCGCATTCAATAACAGCCTCAATATACAAAGAGATAGTATCTAATAACCCCGTCTCGGCCAGCCAATTACCCCGTCTGGGCCCGGGGTAGAATTGGCCCAGAGCATGGCTCTGCTTATCGTAAAAGGCGATTAAAGAGAAAAAGTCCACCTCGCAAACATCAGCTAGTAAGAGCGGAGTATCTTACTCCCCAAACTAGAGGCGAGCTCTGGCAATCGTCATCGGGGACCTTGCCACCTTCCCTTGACGACCCCCCGGCGACGATGACAATGACACAACGAACGATGACAAAGACGATGACGACCGCGACATGAGAAACCCCCCCTTCCTCCTCTTACCCGTGGCTGGTTCTGACCAGCATGGGCTCCTCCTCACCACCCCCCTTTGGCTAGAGTGGTGCATTATGACCTAACGGTTGACGCGTCCTTAATCAAAATAAACCAAAAATCTTCAATTACCTTAAGACGGCTTTCTTTCGTAATTGGTTTTTCCTCCTACAACATACCCGTCTGAGCCCGGGGTAGAATTGGCCCAGAGCATGGCTCTGCTTAGTATGAAGGGTAGTATTTTACTCCCTGAAAATAGAGGCGAGCTCTGGCAATCGTCGTCGGGGACCTTGCCCCCTTCCCTTGACGACCCCTCGACGACGATGACGAAAATGACACCACGAACGATGACGAAGACAATGACGACCGCGACGTGAGAACCCCCTCTTCTCATCTTACCCGTGTCTGGTTCTGAACCGCATGAACCTCTCCTTCCAGCCCCTCCCCCCCCTAGGTTAAAGTGGTGCATAATGACCTAACGGTTGATGCCTCCTTAGTCCAATCAAATCAAAAAAAAAACTCCCATAGGTTAGAGGGGTGCATCATGACCTAACAGTTGACGCGTCCTTTATCCAAATAAACAAAAAAAAAAAAAAATGAGTTGGTGACCTCCTCCCCCCGTCTACCCTTGATGAAAACCTCGACGACACAACACTTACGATGACAAATACAATGACGACCACAACGTGAGAACCTTCCTCGTCCTCCCCCTTCCGTGTGCCCACCATGAACCAACATAAGTGTAAAAAGCATGAGACTTTTCTATTCATTTCTGCTAGGCTAGGGTGGCGCAATTTGACCTGACGGTTAAACGTTTACAGAAAAGCAATTTGATACAATAGGCATATAATAAGCCGCACAATTATTATTATTATTTATTTTAACAAATCAAGCTACAAAGTACAATGTACACTTAACATGTTGAAGAGAATCAGAGAGGGCATAGCCCCATAGCAAGAATGCCTGATTCCCTTCATTAAAACTAATTTAAATAACTTAGGCCTAATAGTAGGGGAGCATAGGAAATTCCGTGGCCGAAACGGTGAAAGAGCTATGTATGTGGTATCAATCGATTCGTATTGATCCATAGATAACAATTTCGAGGGTGAGAGTCTTGATTTTTTGGCTGAGACCGGCCATATCTAAAAACAAGATGGCCGCCGCTTTCGAATTTTAAACTAGCGTATCTTCGTAAATATTGACTGATTTCAATTTCAAAGGTACCATTCGAAAGGTAAATGATAGAAATTTAAATAAATGTTTACAAATTTTCACGAAAATCCAATTTGTTTGAGATTATGTTACAAAAACCTTAACTGTTTACTTTAAACTTTCTCATTATGGGACGATATTTACTAGGTAAAAAGGTTTTACATTTTATCAAGTTGCATTTTTGGTGGATTATTTATTTGTGTTTTTAATGAATCCATGCATTTAATTTTCTGACAATTATAGCCTGAGTTTATTTAATTGAAGCGATGGCATGTGTAGATGAATATATGCTACTACTGTGTGATCTTTATGTTTCATTACATTTTGTCGAGACACAATTGGTGAAACAATTAGATATTTGGTATCAATCGATTCGTTATGAACCGAACTTAAACAATTTTGATTAAGTAAATTTCGATTTTTTTACTGAGACCTTCCCTGGGCAAAAACAGATGGTGGCCGTCATTGAACATTTAACTAAAATATCTTTGAAAGTATTTAGCCGATTTCAATTGTAATGGTGCCGTTCAAAGGGTAATAAAAAGAGCTACAAACGATATACCAACAGTTTTCCAGAAAGTTTAATTTTTTTGAGGTTTTGTTTGGTTGAGTTTTTAGTAATTTTAACGATTTTTTCAGAGCACAACAGGTGAAACAACTATGTTTGTGGTATCAATCGATTCGTTATGAACCGTGATTTAACAATTTTGATGGGAAAAATTTCGATTTTTTACTGAGCTCTTCCCATGGCAAAAAACAAGATGGCCGCCCCCAATGAACCTTTTGACTCGCATATCATTTAAAGTTTATACCCGATTTTTAATTCACGTGTACCGTTGTAAAGGTAATTAAATGACGAATAAACTATATATTTACCATTTGTTGAAACTTTAATATTTAGTGAGATTATGTTACAAAAACTTAAATTATTTACCACACTCGTCATCGTTATGGATCTTATGGCGCATATATCTACATGACCAAAACGGTTTTTGGATTTTGTTTGGTTTGTTTATCCGTAGCATATCTCTTTATGTATTCAATGAGTCCTTACATTTTATGTTCCGACAAATACATCCCGAGATAATGTATTTGAAGCGACGGCATGTGTAAATGAATAATATATACATCGAGTAATTGATCTTGATGTTTGAAACACATTTCGCGAGGCACAATAATTGATTAAAGAATTATGTATCTGGTATCAATCGATTCATTATGAAACGTACTTTAACAATTTTGATGAGGTACCCGTCGAAAAAAAACAGATGGCCGCCGAAAAAAAACTTTGTAAGTTATATATTTTCTAAGGTAATTGACTGACCACTTTCAAAGGTACCGTTGGAAAGGTAACTAAAGTAGTAAAAAATTATAAACTTATTTTCACGAAACTTAAAATATTTACTGAGGTTATCTTGTTGTAGGAAACTATGACGCTGTTATGTTGGTACCATAGACATAAATTAAAAAAGTTCCTCCACCGGAAATCGAACCCGGGACCAGCTGGAAACAGTATGGCATTGACAGCCTAGATCCTGGGTGTTTTTAATTCTAATTATTCACATCATCATCCATCCCAGCCCAGATCCGATCAGTAGCGTACACATAATACACAGAATAGTACACAGAATAGCTGATGCAAATCATGCTGAAGAAGAATTTCGTCTACTAGGAGATGTGCTCAAGCAGAATGGTTTTCCAAATAGAATCATTCAAAAGGCCCTCAGACGACAAACTAACTAACACAGCTAGCCTGTGTTCCTGTTGACGTTGAAACATGTTCCTTCATGTTTGACCCTCTTAGCACCTGTCACAATTCCCACATGGAATTTCATACACGCCACCACCTTCTAGGCAGATGTGGTCCTTAGTTCTTAACAACTCTCCTATCTTTCTGTCGGTGTTTTTATGTTTTGTTTAGCAAGAATTTTTCCTATTCGGTCCGTTTCTCTTATTACATAAGGCAAATATTATGCAGTTGCAAGTGGTTCTTCTTTTACTGTACCTACATCTTTTCCGAGTTAGTTTGTCGTCTGCGTACCTTTTGAATGATTCTATTTGGAAAACCATTCTGCTTGAGCACATCTCCTAGTAGACGAAATTCTTCTTCAGCATGATTTGCATCAGCTATTCTGTGTACTATTCTGTGTATTATGTGTACGCTTTCTGATCGGATCTGGGCTGGGATGGATGATGATGTGAATAATTAGAATTAGAAACACCCGGGATCTAGGCTGTCAATGTCATACTGTTTCCAGCTGGTCCCGGGTTCAATTTCCGGAGGAGAACTTTTTTTAATTTATGTTTATTGGTACCAACATAACAGCGTCATAGTTTCCTACAACAATAAACAGTAAATATTTAAGTTTCGTGAAAATATCAAGTTTTTTTGCTACTTAAGTTACCTTTCCAACGGTCCCTTTGAAATTGGTCTGTCAATTACCTCAGAAAATATATAACTTACAAAGTTTTTTTTCGGCGGCCATCTTGTTTTTGCGACGGGTACCTCATCAAAATTGTTAAAGAACGTTTCATAACGAATCGATTGATACCAGATACATAATTCTTTAATCAATTATTGTGCCTCGACGAAATGTGTTTCAAACATCAAGATCAATTACTCGATGCATATATTATTCATTTACACATGCCGTCGCTTCAAATACATTATCTCGGGATGTATTTGTCGGAACATAAAATGTAAGGACTCATTGAATACATAAAGAGATATGCTACGGATAAACAAGCCAAACATATCCAAAAACCGTTTTGGTCATGTAGATATATGCGCCATAAGATCCATAACGATGACGAGTGTGGTAAATAATTTAAGTTTTTGTAACATAATCTCACTAAATATTAAAGTTTCAACAAAATGGTAAATATATAGTTTATTCGTTCATTTAATTACCTTTACAACGGTACACGTGAATTAAAAATCGGGTATATACTTTAAATTATATGCGAGTCAAACGGTTCATTGGCGGCGGCCAATCTTGTTTTTTGCCATGGGAAGGGCTCAGTAAAAAATTGAAATTTTTTCCCATCAAAATTGTTAAATAACGGTCATAACGAATCGATTGATACCCATACATAGTTGTTTCACCTGTTGAGCTCTTAGAAAATCGTTAAAATTACTAAAAAATTCAAACCAAACATAACCTCAAAAAAATTAAACTTTCGGAAAATTTTTGGTATATGGTTTGTAGCTCTTTTTATTACCTTTGAACGGCACCATTACAATTGAAATCGGCGAAATACTTTCAAAGATATTTTAGTTAAATGTTCAATGACGGCCGCCATCTTGTTTTTGCCCAGGGAAGGTCTCAGTAAAAAAATCGAAATTTACTTAATCAAAATTGTTTAAGTTAGGTTCATAACGAATCGATTGATACCCAAATATCAATTGTTTCACCAATTGTGTCTCGACAAAATGTAATGAAACATAAAGATCACACAGTAGTAGCATATATTCATCTACACATGCCATCGCTTCAATTAAATAAACTCAGGCTATAATTGTCAGAAAATTAAATGCATTTATTCATTAAAAACACAAATAAATAATCCACCAAAAATGCAACTTGAAAAATGTAAAACCTTTTTACCTAGTAAATATCGTTCCACAACGAGAAAGTGTAAAGTAAACAGTTATGGTTTTTGTAACATAACCTCAAAATATTGGATTTTCGTGACAATTTGTAAACATTTTTTTTTAATTTCTATCATTTACGTTTCGAATGGTACCTTTGAAATTTAAATCGGTCAAATATTTACGAAGATACGCTAGTTTAATATTCGAAAGCGGCGACCATCTTGTTTTAGATATGGCCGGTCTCAGCCAAAAAATCAAGACTCTCACCATCAAAATTGTTTATCAATGGATCAATACAAATCGATTGATACCACATACATAGCTCTTTCACCTAAGCTGCCACGGAAGCATGTTTTCATTCCGTATGCTCCCCCACTATAATGTTATTTGAAAAACAATGGATAAAATAGTCAATAAATGAATATAATGTTGTAGTATCAAAATATGGTAGGCCTCATGTAGTATACCGACATATAAAAAACAATTTAACTAAAATATTCTTTATTCTATTCTTGAAATTTGGAGCATCTTTGATTTCTAGAGGAATAGTTTTTCCATAAAGTTACAGCACGGTTATAAAAATGATTTTGGTATATAGATGTTCTAGCACGGGGAGGGTTTAAAATTAGGCCCAAAATATTATGTCGGTTTTAAACTGTCTTTTCTAAATTGTTATTCTTTTAAAAGGATCAAGGTCAGTAACACCGGTAATTAAGTTACTTAAAATCTAACATCAGTTTGTTTACAATAATTTTGTATTGATGGCAGTCCACATTTGTTTAAGCGCTCAGAGGCACTTTCAGAATAAAAAACATTTTTTTAAATAACTTTAGTTGCACGGTTTTGAATAACCTTAAGTTTATGCATGTTTAGTTGAGAAGTTGGGTGCCAAGCTGGTAGACCATACGTTAATATAGGGCGAATAAGAGATAGATATGCAGTTTCTAAAGATTTCGATTTATTTTTATATAGATTACGACTGACAAATCCTAACAACTTGGAAGCTCTGTCTCTAACGTTGTCTGTATGAAAATCCCATTTCAAATCTGAAGATATAGTGAGACCGAGGAGTTTAATAGTTGTTTGCTTCAGTAGAGCATTACCTAAAAGAATGTAATTAGAAGCAATGGGTGATTTGGACCTAGTTAGACGTATGTACTGCGATTTGCTAGCATAAAGCTGCATACAGTTCAACAAGCACCAATTTTCAAGTGCAGATAGATCTGCTTGCAATGCATAAACATCCTCTAATCCTGAAATAGGTCGAAATAATGTTGTATCATCAGCATACTGGTAAACTTGAGATGACACACATTGAGGAAGATCTAAAAAGAAGATTGTAAATAGGAGGGGCCCAATTACAGACCCTTGTGGCACCCCAGAAGTAACATGAGCTTCTACAGATCGAGAACCATTAAAAACTACAGATTGTTTCCTTTTTGGTTTATTTGGATTAAGGACGCGTCAACCGTTAGGTCATAATGCACCACTCTAGTCTAAGGGGGGTTATTGTCATTTTTGAGTTCCAAATGGTCGATTTAATGGGAAAAAGTGTTGCCACATGCAAAACTTCTGTCAAAATGTGAAGGTCTTATTACACTATAGACGCCATCTTTAAAGATGGACGCCAAAAGTAAATGGATAAAGAGTCGAATGAAGTCGTGGTCTAAAACTGACTATTGGGGTGTCTAGTACACGCATTCAAAAAATGTGGTCTCTATGCATGTTCTTTCAGTCAACTCGGCTGTCATAGAAACCAGTGAAATTTCGTAACATAATTGGCTTAAAATTTGTAAAATTTGCAATTAACTGCCTCGAAATTCACAAAATTCTAATTATGATGCCCTATTTGAGTTCCTAATGGTCGATTTAATGGAAAAATGGTTCCACATGCCAAGATTCCTTCGAAATGAGGTAGTCATATTACACTTTGGCGCCATCTTTAAAGATGGCCGCCATAGCTAAATTAGTGGCGAAACGAATGAAGTGCCGGTCTAAAAATGACTATTTGGAGTTGAAGTACACGCATAAAAAAACTTGGACCTCTATATAAAAGTGCACAATTGATTCACATCCACGCCAGACTACTTCCCTTGAAGACCTACCCGACGACGACTATGTTTTGTTTGTACTCGCAATACAATTTAAAAGACCTTGACAACTTTTAGAAGTCATTATATTTAACTTGGGACAACAGACCAACGGTTTGTAACGAGAAAGAACGAATTCAATACAGAAAATATTCTTTAATCACAATCAACATTATTCTTAGATGTGACACATGTGAGTTCATCATTTGCTAGCAGAATGTACCTTATGTTATGCCTTGCGCACGCAATTCGATCTCTCCCAATCATATGAAGAACTTCGGCATTGTGATAATGGTGACAAACTTTCTAAATTTCTCACTTAAAGTAATCTATTTAACAAAATTTAATTCACATCTTATACATTTATTTTATTTTTTATTTAATAATTAATTTATTAATTAATTAATTTATTTAATTTAATTGTTTATTTATTTATTTATTTATTTATTTATTTATTTATTTATTTATTTATTTATTAATTAATTATTTATTTATAAATTTATTTATTTATTTATTTATTTATTTATTTATTTATTTATTATAATTTCCCAGTTTGGGCCCGAGGTAGAATTGGCCCAGAGCATGCTCTGCTAATCGTATATGGAGATTCAAGAGAAAAAGTCCACCTCGCAAACATCAGCTAGTAAGAAGGGTAGGGATATTACCCCCCCGAATCAAGAGGCGAGCTCTGGAAATCGTCGTCGGGGACCTTGCCCCCTTCCCTTGACGACCCTTCGACGACGATGACGACAATGACACCACGAACGATGACGAAGACAATTACGACCGCGACGTGAGAACCCCCTTTCCTCCCCTTACCCGTGGCTGGTTCTGACCAGCATGAGCCCACCTCCGATATCCCATAGGCTAGAGTGGTGCATTATGACCTTACGGTTGACGCGTCCTTAATCCTAACTAGGAAAACGCTTAAGTCCTGCCGCGTTGATGGATGAGCTTTTTGTAATTTTTTCGTTTGTGTAGCACCACTTTTCCATTGCAAGTACTTTTTGAAGCCATTGTAAGTGATTGTTGTCAAGTTTCTTTAGTTACTTGTTAATTGATATAATGTTCTTCAAATAACTCCTATTTAAACCTTTTTTCTATGGATTCTGTCTAACTTTTTTTAAATTCTTCTTTCTGAAAGCAATTCATTACCATAACCTTAAAGTCCATGTAAATTATGAACGTTGTAGCCCCACCTGTTTGGTCAGAATCGGCCCAATGGCACAAAAATATCGCACTTGAAATTGAAAAAAATCGTTTCGAAGATTTCGAAGGTCCCCTCAAGATCGGATAAAAAAAAACACCGTGCTAAATTTTTGGGGCGAGAGTGAATAAAAGAGTTCCTGTATAATATGAAATAAACAAAGTTTAAGTCCGTCAAACACAACTTGTCTTTTTTTTTTTT
>JAMZAV010009457.1:0-22936 GCA_024449915.1 Sweltsa coloradensis | reverse complement strand
TTCTAGGCCTAGGCTAGGGCCTAGAGCTTTTGGGCCTTGGCTAAAGGTTTCAACAAAGGAACTTAGGCTAGGCCCTGTGTACGAACTTCTTTTGTTTTATATGGAGAATTTCCCGCTTCTCTGAACAAACAACCTTGTTTTATTTGAGAAGTTTTCGCTTCTCGAACAACTTTTGTCATGTCTTTGGAGAAGTTCTGCTTCTGATAGGCCTAGGCCTACAAACTTATTTTGTTTCATTTGCCTAGGGGCCTACAAAGCTTAGGCCATACCTTCTCACTATTTAATGAGGCCAGACAGTGTTGGGGCAAGAACTTTTATTAAGAATGCATTTTCAAGAACGAGTTTTTTTTGTGATTTATTATGACTAGGCCCTAGCCCTAGGCTCTCTGCAGATAGGCCTACTCTTCGACATCCTCACAGCTTTCTCCTCTTTCCTTTAAGTCTCCTGATCTATGATATCCCCTCGTCTGGGCCCGGGGTAAAATGGGCCAGACCATGCCTGCTAATCCTACAGGCAATTCATTCCATCTTGCAAACATCAGCTTTTAAGAAGGGTAGTATTTTACTCCCCGAAACTAAAGGCGAGCTCTGGCACACACAATGACGACCTCCCCAAGGACGACAACTATGACAGACAACGACCATAACATGGGAGAACCACCAGTTCCCCTTTCCACCCCTTGACCTCCCTTGCTATGCCCGGCCTGATGTGGCCACAGACCCTCCCACGCCCCTGCCTCCGGCCGCCTACCACCATGACCTCCCCTTGCTTGTGGCTGGTTCTGACCAGCGCAGGCAAGTCCACCCCGCATCCCCCCACGTCACCCCTTACGTTCCTCCCTTTTGTACATTGTACTTCCGTGACTGTGTGTGTCAGCAACATCCGTTGCGATTTAAACCTAGGCCCTACAAGAAATAATAAAATTGAAAAATAATCTGTAGGCCTGAATCTGTAGCCCTAGGATTCAATTTAGGCCTAACGACAATGGTTTTGTTTCTTCTCCATTTTTATTGAATCATGTTTGTCAGGCTGTGTAGTTTCGGGTTCCAACAATAGATAGGCCCTAGGTGTTCTTCAACGTTTAGGCTAGAGCTAGTGTAGTCTTTTAAGAATTCTAGGCCTAACAAAACATTCATATTGAATTTCTGTCAACAAAGACTTTTTCACTGAATCACGGCGGAAGAATGTGACAAACAACTCTCAGAGTAGGCAGGTATGTCCCAAGGGGGGGGGGATAAAAAATGCTAATCATTTCATTTCAATGTGAAATAATACAGACGGTTGGCATATAATTATTGCGCCGATTACGCTCAAACTAAATCAATAATCCGACTTCTCATTAACGTTGATAGGCCCTACATCTTTGCCTGCGTCTTGTGAAGAGTTTAGGACCCTGAAATAGCACTCATGAGTCATGAATATGATGCACAGTGCAATTTAACTAGGCCGCTTCGCGAACGCTTTTTCCGGTCGCGTTGATGGATGAGCATTTTTTTGAATATTTCTGTCCAATGATTAGGCTACGTTTTTAAGTGGGATCTCATTACTTTTTCTATAGTTTCTTGATATTAGGCCTACTTGTTTATTACACCTGTAAAAGGCTTATATTCAAACCTTTCTAGTGACACTTTCTACCCTATGAATTTTGACAAACTTTTTCAACTTTTTCTTTCAAAAGGCACTAGCCTACATCACCTTAATCTTTAGGTTAATATAAAATATGAACGTTGTAGCCTCAACCCACCCCATGCAATAGAGATGCATAGGAAAATGCAGAAGCCTGCCCTACCTATTAAATCTACATCTTCTATTATCTCAGGTAGGTACGGTATATCCTCAATCTAAGCACTTTGAACATGGTTTACATGGCTCTCGTACAATCAATTCTTCAGTATGGTATAGGCCCTAATAGCATGGGGTGGAATATTAAATGCTCACTTAAACAAATTACTCATTGACCAAAAGCTAGTACCTGTACTTAAGACAATTCTAAAGAAACCAGGGACTAGGAGGAATTCCACTGAAGAACTATTCAATAGAGTTAAGTTAATGTTCTAAATATAAGACAACTCTCTTACTAGGCCTACATATATTTAAAAATCCCCAGTTATATTCAACTCTCACACATTTATGATGACACCAATTCAATACAAACAAACAGACAGCAAATTAATCTAGGCCTACATCTTCAAATCCCTTGGAAATGTAGGGCCTACACAACTTGGCCAAAGACAAGCTGTCCTTTTAGGTCCAAAGATTTTCAGTTGTCTCCCTACAGGCTACAAATAAAAGCTATAAATAGAATCAGCACTTTTAAATCAGAAATTATAGCTTGGCTTATGGAGAATAACACTGACTATCTGGGAATGTGATTAAATAGTAGGCTAGGCCTAATTAAGATGGAAGATCCCAGAGAACTCGTTTCGTCGCTGGGATTTTGATTGACAGGGGGTGTGAAAGTAGGACCGTACTTTTGCTCCTGTCAGCAAGTTTTGGGCCAATCATGGGTAGGTTTCTAGTTTCTGGGGCAGTAGTCTTTTGTATTTCAAATATTTGTTGACAAGCAGTGAGCTATTTAGCTAGCTGGACCTTCCTGGCCCGAGCAGAGTGGACAAGAGGTAGATCGTATCTATCTAACAGTCGCTCGACCTTTCTATTGATTGTCTCGAATCCATCCAATTAAATTTTTTTCGCTTGAATAGAGTTAAATCCTTCCTTCCTTTCATTACGTAAACTGTTGTAATTTACCTTTTAAATGCCCTTTAATGTTGAAGATTTTAGCTTAAATGTTTCACTGAAGTAAATCAACACGAAAATGTTTTTGAATGCTAAAAAATTGATTGAAAACTAAGAACTTAACAGTATAATATACAACATACTTCTTCATCAGAAATGCTAAGAATATTATGTAAACATTGTTAGTTCTCAATCAATTTTTTGCGTTTAAAAACATTTTCGTGTTGATTTTATTTCAGGGAAACATTAAAGTTAAATTCATTAACATTTAAGAACATTTAAAAGGTAAATAACAACAGTTTATGTAATGAAAAGAAATTAATTTATCTCTATTCAAGTGTTTAGAGACCATCAATAGAAGGGTCGAGGAATAGGTAAGATCTAAATCTTGTGCACTCTGCCCGTCGGAGGAAGTCTGTCACTCTCGGCCTATTATGAGCACAATAGCCTCAATGTACCTGATCTGCTTCTGGAGCATCTTCACCCATTTCAAATCTATTGTGATGAAAATAATTTATGCAGCGAAATATTTTTTTTATAATTGCCAATATTTAATAACGTGGTTAAAATGAGTAGCTTGAGTTTTGAAATGTGTTCTTTTCCTAGTGTCTACGATCAAAACTGACTGAAATATATAAAGATTACTTTTTTATTATAAAAATATATTATAGAATCATTATCCGTAACTCAGTCAGTTTTTATCGTAGATTTCGTCCAATAAAATGAAATTCAAGATACACGTTTAAAATTTTTTAACAACGTAATTAGATTTTTGCAATTAAACAAAACAATCAATACATAAATGTATAAATAGAACAATAGAACTGGAAGAGAAGACAGCAGGACGAAAAACCCCAACTTCCTGAGAACTTCCTTCAAAGATTCCACCCATAGATAACAAAAACACACTGGACCCTGCTAAATAAAGAGGAGCGCCTTCACCCATTTCAAATCTATTGTGATGAAAATAATTTATTAAGCGATTTTTTTTTATAATTGCAAATATTTAATAACGTGGTTCAAATGTGTGGCTTGAGTTATGAAATGCGATTTTTCCCTAGTGTCTACGATCAAAACTGACTGAAATATATAAAGATTACTTTTTTATTATTAAAATATGTTATAGAAGCATTATCCGTAACTCAGTCAGTTTTTTATCATAGAAGTTTGTCCAAAAAAATGAAATTCAAGACACGCGCTTAATATTTTAACAACATTATTAGATATTTGCAATTAACAAAAATATCAAAAAATTAATAGAACAATAGAACAGGAAGAGAAACAAATAGGTATAAAACCCTCAGCTTCTAGGATGGTCTCTTTTACGACTACACGCGACAACCCTTAAATATGCATTTACAGTAGAGTGGGGGGGGGGGGGGGGAATTAAAGGAAGGAAAAATGCACACAGAGAGTGTTTAGTATTGTTTGATCTCCATGCATCACCCTCACGTCTCGATTAGCACCGTTGCCAAAATATGAGACGCAACGCCGAAATATTATCAAAATCATCACAAAGAGTGAATGAGTTGGTAAATAGGTAGTTGGAATGAAATTCATTACAATCAATTTCTTGTAAATTTTCCTTTTCTGTGACCATCCTTGTACCATGATCTGTGACCATACTTTTATTGTAATTAATTATAAAAAGCAAACATCAGGGGATTTAATTTCGTAATTGACTACAAATTAGAACAAATCTCAACAATTTTTTTAACTGATAAATATGCCATATGCAATGCGTAAACTCCGGGACAAATATAATTGTTACTATCGGTATATATTTATTGGATGAGCGAAGCGAAGACTTCAATTTGACTTTGTGTTTGTTTGTTTGTTTTTTACTTACGTTACCCCAAGAAAAATAGCTCGGGTGTTTTGTTTTTGTTAGTTTTTTTGTCTGTTTGTTCGCTCTCTACCGGGCAAACGGCATATGCGATCTTGATGAAAATTGGAGGGGACCTTCGAAATCTCTGAACTTAGAGCTGTATTGTTTTTGGGTACAATCGAAGAAATATTTCTCATAAATACCGAACTTTTACGATTTTTTTTCGATTTTTTAGTGCGATATTTTCGTGATATTTGGCAAACGGCTTCTCCGATATTGATGAAACTTTATACGAACGTTTAAAATCACTGAACTAATATATGTTATGATTTTAGAGACATTATAAAAAAATATTTCTTATAGAAATCGTACTTTGTACGATTTTTTTCCTCCGTTTTTTAAAACAATATTATCGTGATATTTGGCCGATTCTGACCAAACGGGTGGGGCTACAACGATCATATTTTAAATTGACATTAATATTATGGTGATTTAGTGCCTCTTGAAAGAAAAAAATTGAAAAAGTTGGTTTAAAATTCATAGAAATAAAGGTTTTAATATAAGTCTTTTACAGGTGTATAATGAACAAGTAATATCAAGTAACTATATTTTCGTGATATTTGGGCCGATTTTGACCAAACGGGTCCGGGGCTACAACGTTCATATTTTACATTGACATAAAGATTATGGTGATGTAGTGCCTCTTGAAAGAAAAAGTTGAAAAGTTGGCAAAATTCATAGAAATAAATGTTTTAATATAAGTCTTTTACAGGTGTATAATGAACAAGTAAATAAATTAATAATATCAAATAAATAAATAAATATCAAGTAACTATAGAAAAAGTAAGGAGATTCCACATGAAAACGTAATCATTGGACATAAATATTCCAAAAAAAGCTCATCCATCAACGCGACTGAAAAAGCGTTCGCGAAGCGGCCTAGTATATATAAATATTATTTACGATATAAATTTTGTTGGTACCAAATCAACTCCACCCCACCCCTATACCCCAGACAACACCACATAACCATACAACGCTCATCGACTTGTGAACTTGGTTCAAGACTTCAGGCGTGCTTCAGGACAAGGTTTTTTTTCTTTGAAGTTTCAAGTCCTGCATGATTGTTGAATAGCAGGTATAATGTTTACAAATCTGCAGCTAGCCAGCCACCCTTTCTTGTGGAATGAATGGTCCCCTCTCACTCTCTCTCTCTCTCTGTCCGTGCTTCTCGCTCGCGCGCCCAAGAAACATGCAGGCTGTTGTGGTAGTTCAGAGACTTTGCTATAGAGGCACAACTTTCGCACCAAATTTTATCCAATTTTACATTTAAGATTATCGCTTGTCTAATTAAGTTACCCGGGTACGAAATTCGTAATTCTTTCTAATTAGAACCCCGAATAGATGCCCTTTGAATTTTTTGTTAGTATTTGGTCCCATTAAAAAGTTGTCTTTAAAAATTATTTGCTGATAAGCCAACGAAATTTTAAGAAATCTGAACAAAACGCACTCATTTGACAGAAGTTCTCTGTACGAGAAAAAAAAATCATCGGTATTGATCTATTGGTCTAATAGTTATATACAATTTACTTTACCACTACAAAATCAACAGTCCTCCTTCCTCTTAATAAAATGTAACAACCTGGTTTTGCTTTATTCACCTTATTACATTTAACTCTTCAATAGCATTAAATCATCGGCCTACTGTATGGCCTATTATAGTTATGTTCTACACACGTTATTAACAATGTACAAAACAGACACAAAAAATTAGACAGTTTTAAAATTGGTGGCCGCATAGCTCAGTTGGTAAGAGCATAGCCCGGTAAGCTAAGGTCCCGGGTTCAAACCCCGGTGTAGTCACTTTTTTTAATTTCTGTCTAAAGTACTAACATAACAGCGTCATAGTCGCCTACTATAAAGCCAAGTTTAAACATCATATTTCCCAACTCTAGGGTTACAGAGATGGTTTGTATTTCTCCAAGTTAATTTCATGTGCAGTCTAATAGGCAGTGCAATCTGCTCTACACACGTTATTACAATGTACAAACAGACAAAAAATTAGACAGTTTTAAATTGGTTGGCCGCATAGCTCAGTTGGTAAGAGCATAGCCCGGTAAACTAAGGTCCCGGGTTCAAACCCCGGTGTAGTTACTTTTTTAATTTCTGTCTTATGTACTAATAATATATATTAGTATAGGCAAATTAAGGTTGGAGACGGAAATAATTATTAGAAAGCTGATTCTTTTTGTAATACGTTCATTGAGGCCCCCTGTATATCTCCAGAAAAATCCCCAAAAATCCTACGTGGGCAACACCCTTAAATTTTAAAAAAATCGCCGCCATCTTGCAGTTTTAAAAAAAATGCCAAAATGTGATTAGAAAGCTGATTCCTTTTGTAATTTGTTCATTGGGTATATCTCAGAAAAATCACAAAAAATCCTACTTGGGGAACACCCTTCAATTTTAAAAAAATCGCCGCCATCTTGCAGTTTTCAAAAAAATGCCATAACTTAGGAGTAGATAGTCCTTTAGAGGCTGCATGGAGGTGACATAACATGCGTTAAACGGAGTAAAGATGAAGCTTCCAGTCGCCTGTACTTTCTGCTCTCACGAAGTCTTTCATTACCCACACTTGATCGAAGTACTGCAACCACAATTAGGCAGTTCGGCTACTTTCTTCAAGTGCTTTCATCGCGCTGCATATGATGATCATATGATGATCTGGCGACTAGCCACCCCCAAACCAGAGGACCGTGAGGCTAGGAAACGGGACGGCTCGAGGTACCACTGGAGTGACTACCTTGATAAGATATGCTCGATAATTCTCTCACGCCACGCTGATGCACGTCTCATCATACTCTTAGACGACAAGTAAGACCTTCCCTTTAGCATCAAGGATGATGAGGACGATCGACGGGCAGCAAAACATCTACAGATCCCAAATGTTTTCCCTAAGCCTGAAGACCCGTTTCCAGAAGCTGCTGAATTCAATAAGCTGATGGTCAATTCAGGAAATAAGGTCAGACTGCAGAGACTTGTTGAAGGAACAGATGAAAGCCAAAATTGTGTCAGCTGCGTCGTGGTGTCATATATTGTGAGGACAATACGTCAACTAACCTGAGCACTGGCGTGACGAGCGATGAGTACGTCTTCAAGCATCCAGAAGCAGACACAATGCTGCTTTCAACGTATGCCAAGCTGAGAGCTGGGAATTATACTGGAGCAGTTGTTCTAGACAGCGAGGACACAGATGTATATGTACAAGCAGCTTATGTCTCACAACAATTCAGAGGAGACCTGCTGATAAAACGCAAGCATTCAATAATCCACTGCAATGCCCTACTGTCAGTAGAGGTCGCCGATGTTATCATACCTCTACATGTCATCACAGGCAGTGTCCACTCATCAGGTTTCTATGGGCATGGCAAAAAAACAAGTATTGCAGAAATTAATCAATGACTCAGAGGCCAGAGAGCTTCTTGTAAGAGTAGGTGAAAGTGTGGAGCTAGAGGACAAAGTCAGAGCAAATATGAAGGCATTTGTCCTCTCAAAGGTCTATGCTGAAAGTGCAGATGCTACCTGCACGCAAGCCAGAGCTTCCAAGTGGCACAAAATGAAGAACAAGAGTACGATTCGACTCCCACCTGACGACGACTCGTTGGATCTATGTGCAAAGGACGAATTACATTGCGTATTGCCAGCTCCATTACGAGCTGCTAGAGCATCCGTCCCCCATTGGTCACGGCTGGGAAATTCTAAATGGGAAGTGCCGACCAGTGCGCCACACCCTACCCCATTGCCCCAGCAGCTCAAAACTCGTGGTTGTCCAGATGATAGTGGTGAAGATAGTGGCAGCGATGATAAGAGGAGTGAGTGTGGAGAGTCAACAGATTCGGACGAACAGTAATGGTGCATATAGGGAGTGCACTAATGATTGTAGTGCTTCGTACAGAATTTGTCATAGTTCTACTGTCAATTATTCAAAATACTTGAACAGGGCTTTCATTCGAGTCTTATATGAAAGTTCTACTACGATTTCGAGAAACTGGGTATTCCAAGCTGCAAATCGACGGCCATCTTGGATTCGAGTTTTTAAAAAACTTTCTTATCGCCAAACCGACTTCAGAAACGAATTCCTCGACCCCCAAAACCATAAAAACCACATACTACGCGATACTTTAGGCTAAACCCTTGCAAAGATAGTGTCAGACGTGGCAAATGGCAGCCATATTGGATTTTGGGCTCTGGCGGAGTAGTATGCCCACACTTTCGCGAGAGGCATGGGGGCTAAATGTTTTATAAAACCTTCTGAGAGGACAGATCCGTTGAGAAATTGTCATTGACTCTCAACGGTCACAAAAGTGTCGAAATGACCGTGCTTTTAATGAAAACTGCAAGATGGCGGCGTTTTTTTTTTTTAATTTAAAGGGTGTTCCCCAGTAGGATTTTTGGAATTTTTCTGGAGATATACAGGGGGCCCCAATGAACGTATTACAAAAAGAATCAGCTTTCTAATAATTATTTCCGTCTCGAACCGAATTTTAGTCGAATTTGCCTATACTATATAGGCCTAGGCCTATAGGCCTACTAGGAAAACGCTTAAGTCCTGCCGCGTTGATGGATGAGCTTTTTTGTAAGTTTTTAGTTTGCGTGGGATCTCTTTACTTTTGCAAGTGCTTTTGAACGTATTGTAGGTGACTGTTGTCAAGTTTCTATTGTTACTTGCTAATTGTTATTATAAACCTAAAAAGACTCATATTTAAACCTTTTTTCTATGGATTCTGCTAACGTTTTCAACTTTTTCTTTCAAAAAGCAATAGGCCTACATCACCATTACCTTAATGTCCATGTAAAATATGAACATTGTAGCCCACCCGTTTGGTCAGAATGGGCCCAAATGTCACGAAAATATCACACTAAAAATCAGAAAAAATCGTATAAGTACTAAGTAGCCTACGTTATTCATGAGAAATATTTCTTCGATTGTACCCAAAAATTTGGCAGATCTAAGTTTAGAGATTTCGAAGGTCCCCTCCAATTTCCATCAAGATGCATATGCCGTTTGTCCGGTAGCGTGCGAACAAACAGACAGAAAAACAAACAAAAAAACATTGGAGCTAAATATTTTTGAGGGGTCAGTGAAATTGAAGTCTTTGCTTTGCTCATCCAATAATAGGCCTAGGCCCTAAGTGTCCTATGTGTAGCCTACTATGTGTATCAGTGGACTAAAATAGAACAAAGACTCAAGTGATAGGGCTGCCAACTCTTGCTGACCAAATATTTATCGGAAATACGTTTTTTCTCAATTATCAGTCGAGGTGACTCCCTCATATCGACACGACACGGGATCACTTTTCCCGAATTTAACATAGGCCTAAACGAATTGTCTAGGGCTATTACAAAATTTCTTTGACCTGCATGGGCAGCCATAGCCAAGGCCTTTCCACCCCATACTAAATATAGGCAGGGCTAAAAAATACCATGCCCGAGATGCCCGGGGCATGTAAATAAAGTGGTCGGGCACGTAGATTATTTCCGGGCATGTGGGAAAATCTCTCCCTATCACTGCGAGGCATAGCTCTTGTCACAAGATAAGCCTGGGAAAAAAGATTTGTCCACTTGTCCAGTAACAGGTCCCATGCTTCCTGATTGCAGGCCATTAAGATAACACTCACTGTTCCTTGCATCTGCTTTATATCTTGTCACAGACTAGTCAATTGTCACGATGCATTGTCTGCGGGTCAGGGGAGGAGGGGAAGGCTGGAGCCCCAATGCTGGCGAGTAAACAAGAAGATTGAAAAGGCCAGCTGCTGCAGTATCTCTATTCCCATGTGCTTAATTTATTGCTTTTGACTTCTTCCAACAGATTAAAAACATTAGAATTGTTATGGTTAATTATTTACCTGTACTCAGTATAATCTCTGGAAGATCTTGAGTGTTAGGCAGGAGGACACTCTGCCACAAGTCCGCGGCATGAACAAAGGACAAGTTATAATTCGAAAGGAAACGATGCTACATGTCCTGATAACTTATTTTACCCTATTGTTAAAAGAAAACGGGCATTTAAGTTTTTTGTCTGGGCATGTAAAATTATCTCCAAATGTGCCATTTAATAAATTTTTTGAGCCCTGATAGGCCTACCAAAGTTTAGTAGCTAGTGTTTCAGGCATAGGCCTATTGTTTCTCTACCTAGAATGTAGGCCTACAGTTCAGTTTTAGGCATTTTTAGGTAAATTGATTGGTAAAAATAATAAAATGTTTTTAGGCTCTCAATGAGCTGGGAGAGCAACAGAATCTTCCCATCGAGTTTGTCGACGGCTATATCAGTGGGATGTCAGTGTCTATCCCGTGGTCGTCTCTTCTCAGCGACGCGAGCTTCGTCGAGGTGTCGGGACTGGTCATCACGATACAGCCAAAGCAGCGGGCCGAGAGTGGTAAGAAATAAGAATATCTAGCCTACATAGTGTGATGGGGGAGGTTGATTTATTCTTTACGTTTATTGAAAAATCAAATACTCAAAATGCATTAAATAGGCCTATTATCAAAATTGTATTTTTGTAAGAATTTACATTTTTTACTTTTTGGGCCCATGGATCTAACTTTTTTTCCAACTCACAGTCTACGGTAACTTACTTACCGGTTCTTAAATACCACCTTGCTATAATCGTTTCTCAATTGGACTTTCAGTCGATAAACATTGTTTTTTTATATAACTATATGTAGATGTAATTCTGAACAGGGGAGATGCCTGCTTATTCTTCAAATTAACTTTTTTCTATCAGGTGTGTCCATGTTTGAATCAATGTGGAGCAGCATGACAGCAGTATGCAGCTAGCAGAAGAGTGCCTTAAGCAAGGGGCAAGCCGATGGCAAAGACAACGACCAATCACAACCACTCGAAGGTCTCGAACTCTTTGCTCAAACTATCGACTCAAGTAAGTGATGGTTCTGTAAGGGCTTAAATAAGACTTAATAATGTCTTAAGCACTCAATAATAAAGATGGCCAGTGACCTCCTAGACCTAGAAGCTTTACAGGGCCTATATTACGGTATTTTCTTATAAAGGTTCAGGACCGGTAGCTGTCAGATTCAAATAGTATTTATGAGGTGTGAAACTACCTTACAATGCCATTGTGTACGAGCAGAATAAAATTCAATTATTAATTATTATCGCAAGTACGCTTTTTTTAGGGTCTAGGTTTCCCTTTTTGCTGTCAATCTGCCTGAACTTGTTGTGTGGAAGGGGGGAGTGAAAGGACTATTTACTTGATTGTAGGTTGCACACAATTGTACGTTGCACTACTGTGATTTTAAATGTCTGTCTTAAATTGTTATGATGATTTCCATGTTAGGTCCCGGCGGAAGAGTACCTACCTATTATGATTAGAGCTATCCGTGAAAATAGTTTTGTGTACCCTAGATAGATGCTACAAAACACTATTTTTTCACTTATAATAAGGGTTTGCTAGTCTTACTTTATTTAATTTAACATAGTTTATGATTTGCTATGTATTTTGTAGGCCCTAATCCAGTTTATATTAATTCAAACTTGATACCAACATTTTAAAATAAAAATGTGAAAAAACCTCATAAAGTAAGATAAGATCATCATAAGATTAGATCAGATAAGTTTATTATGCCTTAGTTCAGTTTTTGAGTTCATCAATTCGGTTGTAACCAAACATATACAGGCTACACACCACATATTCTACACAAGTGGGTAAAACGCTGGTGGGAGTGGGTACTTTCAACCTTTATATGGTGCTGGAACCTTTTTTTACAAATATCTACAATATGCTGCGTAAAGCACATAACTTCGTAAGGTTTAAGGTTTAACGAAGTTGAAACATGCGCAAAGTGTTATCGCATTCGCATGATTTCCCAAGGTTTAGGGTCTAAGGTTTAACAAGATAACATTATTTCAACTTCTTAGCTCTTAAACACTGTTGGCACCAAGACGATGATGCCAATAAATACGAGGGAAAAAATGAAGAAACAATCACAATCGAGCTTACCTTGGCTTCGAGACAGTTGGCTTGTGGAGACGGCGAACTTGCCGTTTGAGCGAGGTGTCGAAGTAGGTGATGAAGAGTGAAAAATGATAGGCTAGCCTAGTGAGATGATAGATAGAAGGGGGATCGATTATGATGAAAGTAGCAAATGATGATAGAACAACGTACGTAATGCACACGAAAAATCAACTTAAATATCACTTGTAAAGCACTGTGAACTGTGTGTGTGTTAAGAAGTGTCACTGAGTGACCACGAAGAATATTGTTGTTTGTTGCACTCGAGGCAACTAATATGCGAATTCACTGTCTAGAACAGACAGCCGTACTGAGGTCTGAACGCTATGGCAGTTCGAAAGCAATAGAGACGAGACAACGACCTGTCTAGGTCAGGTTTAAATCAGAGAAATGATAAGAAAGAGGGGTACGAGGGAGTGAAAACTAAATACTACGTGAAACAACAGTGGGCTAATACTGGCGCGAACAATACCGCCCACCAAAATGCACATTTTAAAGTCACTTCGACAAGAAAACGACACAAAACTCAAAGAAAACGAAAAGTAAAACGATACGAAGTTCCCCAAGCTAACTAAGCATGGGGTAGAACCACAAGTCGATTGACTGGGCGAATGAAACTGCCGTGGGTCGTGCGTACTGACACGACACGCACGACACCATCCTTACCGGGCATAAGGTCAGTGATGCGACCGATGGGCCACGACAATGGGCTGGAAGAAGAGTCTCGAAAATAGACTACATCGCCGACTTGCAAGTTGGGACTACCGCGCAGCCACTTTCCACGTTGCATTTGAGTCTGGAGGTATTCAGTGTGCCACCGTGTCCAGAAGGACTGATGTAACTGCGCACACGTCGCCAACGTGAAAGACGCGAAGAGTGTGTTCGACTTCGACTGGCTCAGGAGGAGCTAGAAGAGCGGAACCGACAAGAAAATGTCCTGGGTCAAATAAGAGCAGCTTTCTTTAGGGTGCGAATCAAGAGCGCACAGGGGCCGACTGTTTAACACAGCTTCAATACGGCAGAAGAGCGTGGCGTATTCCTCGTGAGTGTGTGGCGAGTCGGATATAAGTCTAAGCAGCAACTTTTCGCCGACTTCACCCCGGCCTCCCAGATGCCGCCGAAGTTGGGGGCATACGGGGGACTGAAATGCCACTGGATTGCGCGGGCAGTGAGGGAATCGGATATCGCAGCGTTGGCATGAGCGAGAAACTCGGTAACTTCTCGAAGCTGACGTGCAGCACCGACATAGTTACGTCCAATATCGGAATAGATGTCCGAGGGAAGTCCTCTTCGGGAAACTAGTCGGTCTAAGCAACCAAGAAAAACGTCGGTGGACAGATCTGACGCCATCTCGAGGTGCACAGCCTTGGTGCTCATACACACAAACAAGCAAAGATAGCCCTTGGAGAGCGCAGCATTGCGACGATTGCTTGCTTTCACTCGGAAGGGCCCAGCAAAATCCGTTCCTACTTTCAAGAAGGCCCGTGACGCTTGCACGCGAGCGGAAGGAAGATCCGACATGATGGGTTTGTGGTGACCGTGCACGAAATTTAAGACAAGTTAAACAGCGGTGAATGCGCTGCCGCAACAGTCCTCGGAGTGAAACAATCCAAAATTGTTGTTGAATCAACGCCTGACGGTGCGAGGACCTGAATGGAGTGAACGTTTGTGAAAATCATCACAAATTAGAGACGACAGGTGAGCTTGCTTTGATAGCAAAAGAGGATGACGGGCGTCAACAGGAAGAGAGGAGTGTCTCAGTCTCCCGCCCACCCTGAGAAAACCTGATGAATCGAGGAATGGCTTGAGAGAGGCCAACTTCGAGGTGACGCTACCATTTTGCTCAAGCTGGCGCAACTCACTGGCGAAAAACTGACGTTGAGAACTTGACAAGCATGTCAAGAGAAGACTGCAACTCTTCAGTGCGCAGAGGGCCCTTGGGATACAGGACCTGAGAACGTTTAGCTAGCAGGATCCGCGCGAATCGGATGACGTAGCCAAACACTCGCTGCGAACGGAGTAGAGTGGAGAACTTCATGAATTGAAGCAACAATGGGTCGACGACAACGTCGGCCTTGGCAATCAGAACTGCATGCGTTTCATCTCAGCAACTCAACGCTAAAGGAGGTAGGCGTTGATCGGGGCCAAGAATCTGGGGATGATTGAAGAAAGGGCGGTCCCAACTGCCACAAGGGTGAAGTAGCATTTCAGATGCCGTCAAACACGGGACGCACAGTCAGCTGGGTTCTCAGTGGACGGAACGTGAGCCCAATCGGACGGTGAGGTGTGCTCCAGGATTCTAACGACTCGATTTGCCACGAACGTTTTCAGCCGATGAGGAGGTGTAGCCAGCCATGCGAGAACGATAGTTGAGTCCGAGTAAGTACGATGGCGTTCAGGTGAGAGAGTTGAGTGCAGGCAAGGTAGCTTGGAAAAGACGGGCAAGCAGCAGAGCCGCAGACAGCTCGAGCTTTGGAATGGTCAACGTCTTGACTGGAGCAACTTTGCTACGGGCTCGGAGAAGGCTAACGTGAAAGGTGGAACCCGACGTCATGTGAGGTACAAGACGGCGGCGTAGCCTTTCTCTGAAGCGTCGCAAAACCCAACTATCCGGAGGACGCCGTGCAGTGAGGGGACAGCGTGGGACACGAAACTTGACGAGTTGAGCTACGTCGGCGACGGCGGAGTGCCAAGTGTTTGAGAGCTCGTCGGAGAGTGGGTCGTCCCACTGAGAATGAGACATCCACAATCTCTGGAGAAAGATTTTCATGAAGGAGACAAATGGCGAGAGAAATCCTAACGGATCAAATATCCTGGCGATGTAGGAGAGTGCTGAGCGCTTCGTCAAATGGCCTTCGAATGGCTGAGCACGGAATGAGAAGTCGTCAGTGTGGGGGTCCCACAATAAGCCCAAGATCTTGATTCCCTGCTCTTCAGGGGAGAACGCAAGTGGTGTTTCCAGATGGTCCTCGGGAAGGGTCGCAAGGGCAGCAGGGAGATTGCTGGCCCATTTACGAGGCTCGAAGCCTCCACTGGAAAGTAACAGCGTGAGCTCTTCTTGAAGAGCGATAGCCTGAGCGAGGTCCTTAGCGCCTGAGACGATGTCATCGATGTACGTGTCAAACGTAATCGCACAAGAGGCAAGAGGGAAGGGCGCTCCGTCGTCTTGCACCAGCTGGTGTAAACTCGTTGAGAAAGAAAGCTGATGGAGCTAACCCGTAGGTGACAGTATTGAGCTCGTACTCCAAGACAGCCGAGTCAGGATTCGGCGCCAGAAGATGTGCTGATGGACACGATCAGCTGGTAGAATACGAATCTGCCTGTACATTTGGCGGATGTCAGCACAGATAGCGATGGGATAGGTCCTGAAGTTGATCAGGATACTTGGGAGATCTCGCTGAAGCTTGGGACCGATTAACAGCTGCTGATTAAGAGAAGCACCATGCGCGTCCGCCGCCGAGGCGTTGAACACGACTCGAAGCTTCGTTGACGAACTTGAAGCCTTGTGCACGCAATGGTGTGGAATCACGTAATCCGATGACGTGACAGCAAGCTGCATGTGCTGAAGATCCGCGTACTCCCGCATGAACGTGTGATAAGCAACGTCATGCTCAGGAACGCGCTTGAGGCGACGTTCCAGACTGAGAAAACTTGAGAAGGCAACATTGCGATTGAAGCCAAGAGGCAACGCAGTGAGGCTTGAATGGGAGCCCTACAGAGTAACGCCCCACATCGTCTCGAGTGTTGTGAGGCCACGAACTGGTCTTCACACAGCTGATCATCTGGATTCTTCTGAGAAGGACGCGAAACCTCCTCAGTTTCCCAGAACATGCGAAGAGAACGATCCAACGATGGAGCTGAACATGCGAAAAGGGAGCATGGGGCCTGAGACTCGAGTCCTGATGCCGGAATCGAACCCAAGATCACCCATCCGAACAGGGTGTTGAGAGCGGAGGGTTGGCCTCCGATGACTACATCGCTGGTCCTACTAAGAATATCCGGATACAGATCCGCTCCTATCAGAAGTCGATCTTGTCTGGAAGATGAAACCTATCGTCGGCCAACGAGAGCCCACGATAGCGCTCGAACACCTCGATAGGGACGGAGGTAGTAGGAAAGGCGATCGGAAATGGCAGACAGAACGAGTGCCTGAACGCGAGAGATATGGTTTGGATTCAACCTAGAAGCAATGTCACAGAGCACATTGCCATGAACCTTGGTAACCGCTTGCCCTATGCCAGACAGTTGAATAGGGCTAGGTTCTACCTTCAGTCCGAGACCTTGAACGAGAGAAAGAGTTATAGCTGAGACTTGAGACCCAGAATCTATGACGGCACAATAGGGTGATGTTGTCCCGCAGCATCCCGAATTAAAGCTCTCACGTACCCAACAGGGCGACGCGCTGATGGACGGGGTTGCCTCCATACGACAGGAAAAAGTACGAGCTGCGATCGTGCCTGTAGGCTGAGTAGAGCTGTTATCAAGATGGTTGATAGTCGGCGTTGGTGCTTTCATCGGATGCAACAACGAGTGATGCTGAGTGCTGTGACACGTCCAGCATGAACGTTCGGATTGACATTCGGATTGTGAATGAAGTCCCAAGCAATTGAAACAGCGACGTAATCGCCTGAGAGTAGCGTACTTGTCGGGCAGCGATTGCTTGAGAAACGTTTGACACTTATACAAGGTGTGAGAACTCTGGCATAATGGGCAAGTGGGTGATGGACGGCTTTGAGCTTGCCGGCTTGACGAGCCTGAAGCAGGCTTATGTTCACTGGAGTCATGTGAGCTGGCGTTTGCAACGAGCAATGAGTTGACTTTTCTCGATGACTGCGCCTTAACTGGGGTCGAACCCGGTTGATCCAGACAGCACAACTCAAGCGTCCTTGAAGCTTCGTCCAAGAACGTGATAAGCTGCTGATAAGTCGGAGTAGAGAACGCAGAATGCTTGGCCTCGAAGTTTTTTCCGGGTTTGTGCGTCTAAATTTGACAAAGTAAGTGACAGAAGGAGAAAGTCAGCTAAATCAGGAATCTTCAAAGCCTTGAGAGCGTTCACGGAATTACGATGAACTTGCAAGAACAGCTGTAACTTAGCATGACTGCTTGATTTCAATGGAGTGAAATCGAGTACCTGTTGAATATACATAGCGGCCAATAAGCGCTTGTTCTGATAGCGCGACACTAGCGCGTCGTAGGCAAGAGGATAATTAGCGCTTGAAATTTGAAACCCATTAATTGCAGCCAATGCAGCATCTCGCAAAGAAGAACGCAATAGTGGAAGCGTTGTACATTGTTCAATGACTCGTTGTCATGAACAAGGGAGCTGAACAGAGCATAGAAGTCTGGCCACTGAGTCATGTCGCCTGAAAATATTGGCAATTGAATATTGGGTAGCGTATTAACTTGAGCGCAACAGTAGATGGCGGATTCACAGGAATAGCATCTGGGATACGCCGCGACTATGGCGAGATACTTATCGCGTGCCGAGTAGAGAAGGCTCTCAAAGCTGGCTTGTACTGCGTCGACAGGAAGAGGGTTGACACCTTCCTCGAGCTGAGAATTAGCAACTAATATTTTCGCTTTGAACTGCTTCGAAGTCAGTTTCCAACTGGTCAAGCTTGTCAAACCGCGATCTGTGACGAGAAGCTTCCTCGTCTTGAAGCGCTTGAAACGCGTCATATGAGCGTTGCACTGAGGCAAATATACGCTCTCTTCTAGCTAGAAGCAAGCTACGTTGCCGTTCCTGCTTGGTCATGATAACCGAAACTAAGACGACAATAAAAGAAACAGGGAGTGACTATTGCGAGTGCAATTGAAAAAAACAACAATGAACACAAAATGGTTAGATCGAACCCGGGTAGTCAGGACAAATAACTAGCGACGTGTATAAAATACACGCGACCGAGAGAATGTAAACAAATGCTCGCCCTGCGACAATGAACAATACCAAACTGGATAACACTGCGTGTAGTGAGTCATGCACACGCCGAGTATGACCCAGTGATGAGAGATTGAATATCGACAAACAACAATGCGAGATAATATTTGAATGGTTTTGAAAGTGGACTGTATAATGAAAAAAAACGAAATATATCCGGCCCGGAGGACCAAAATGTTGGCACCAAGACGTTGATGCCAATAAATACGAGGGGAAAAAAATGAAGAAACAAAACACAATCGAGCTTACCTTGGCTTCGAGACAGTTGGCTTGTGGAGACGGCGAACTTGCCGTTTGAGCGAGGTGTCGAAGTAGGTGATGAAGAGTGAAAAAATGATAGGCTAGCCTAGTGAGATGATAGATAGAAGGGGGATCGATTATGATGAAAGCAGTAAATGATGATACAACAACATACGTAATGCACACGAAAAATCAACTTAAATATCACTTGTAAAGCACTGTGAACTGTGTGTGTGTTAAGAAAGTGTCACTGAGTGACCACGAAGAATATTGTTGGTTTGTTGCACTCGAGGCAACTAATATGCGAATTCACTGTCTAGAACAGACAGCCGTACTGAGGTCTGAACGCTATGGCAGTTCGAAAGCAATAGAGACGAGACAACGACCTGTCTAGGTCAGGTTTAAAAATCAGAGAAATGATAGAAAGAGGGGTACGAGGGGAGTGAAAACTAAATACTACGTGAAACAACAGTGGGCTAATACTGGCGCGAACAACACTAAACCCAGCCAATGAGAAACGAGCTCTCATAAATCCGGCCAATGGTAGGGTGCGTACTAGTAACGTTATAGAAACATTTTTTAGACCATAAACCATAAACCTTAAACCCTCGGAAAGTATGTGCACCAGCCTTTAATAAAGTAGCGCGCTACTGGTTCTGTTACAGATAAATAGTGCGGTTCTCCCCAATACTGGTATAGGCCTATTAGGCCTATGCCTCATTCTTTTTATTGTTTTATAGGCCTAGGCCTAAAAATAGTAATGACCTTGGATGTTACTGAACATTGGTGGATGCATCATTCATTTCCTTCATGAGAAGAAGAGACAGGTACTTGATTAATTTTGAAACTGTCAAGTACTTCATGTCAAGTGTGTGTTCTTTGACAATCTGTTGATTAAGTAGCTTTGCTTTCTTTTTTGGGTACCTGTACCTCTGTACCTGTGTCTGTTTTATGTACATGTCCTGTACCACCGGTGTTGGCCCATCTATTTTTCCGAGTCTGGGAACAGTTTTCCAACGAACTTATAATTCAATTCACGAAGAAACCAGCTTCCTCTAATTTTTTTAATAAAGTACCGTATTGTCCTGAATATAAGCAAGCCTACCCTTTTTTCATTATTTTAAGTCTCAAAGTCTCTTACCAGATAATATTTGCACATGCTTTTGCATATTTTTTTAATATTTCAACAAGAAAAGTTAGGGGGTCGGCTTATATTCAGGTTCGGCTTATATTTGGCACGATACGTATGTGTTGGGACTGTTGGCATTTAGTAAAAAAAACTGCTAAATGAAAAATGGCAAAGCTTTCCCACTTGCCGCAAAAGACACTAAATCAATGGTGATGTCAGAGCCGACTCCAAACAAACTTCTATCCCATTGGTCACCATGTTATTTCCGCCTTACCAGCGGATTGTTTGGGAGTCGGACAGTGGTTTCTAAGGGTGCCGTGACCTCACAATAATAGTGCATATTCCATTTATATTTTATTTATACCAACATCATCTGCTTAACAAAATGATGATGTATATGTAGAGATGTGCAAAAATGGTGACAACGAAATTCGCGAATTTTTTTAAGTTGCAATAATCCCTTCAAATTCAGTTTGCACATGAATCTCATGAATTGTGATTGAATGGTACCAATTTCCAATTCGCGAAATTTTAGTTGATACCGCGAACTAGTGGCGAAATTAGCAATTATGTCCTTAAATGCGAATTAGGTCGCGAAATTTTAAAAAATAAAAAAAATTCAAAGTTTTGGTGGAGGTGCCGGGTCGAAGTCGAAATTAAATTAATACTTGCTGGTAGATATGGTGGAGGCGCCGGGTCATACAACGCGATTGTGAGATCTTAATAATCGTTTGAACGAGAGTAAGCTCAAAATACTTCAAATCCATATCAAAAGACACATATAAAATGCATAATTTCGTAAATTTGGTGGAGGTGCCGGGTAGACGAAATTAATTCTGGTAAAAACTGTCGGAAACTTTGAAAACTGAAGGCTGAAATTGAGCTTAAAATTAAAACTGATTCTGAACTTCACTCTCATGAGCTTGTTTTTCTTTTAAATCATTAAAATCAATCAATCAATTTTTTTTTTTTTTTTTTGTGCATGAGAAAATTGTGTTTTTTTGGTAAATCGCGACAAATCGCGAATTTTTATTTTTAAGGCGCGAATTTTCAAACTTTAAAAAACCATTTTTGCACATCTCTATGTATATGCACTATACAGGCCACCTTGTTGAACCACCAATTGCAAAACCCTTCCATTTAATATATATTATGTACTATTTATTTCTGCTTATAACTGTTACAGTCCTGAGTCGAGTCAAAGTGAAGTTTGTGGACACCGTCATACGGTTGGAGCATGTTCCCAAAGATAGCACCTCTGGAGTTGCTGTTGAATTCAGGATAAAAAAGTTAGTATGTCTACAGTAATTCATCTGATTGTAATTCTGGGTTAGTAGTAATTTCCTGGTTGACCGGCTCTGTTCTTTATCATTTGAAGAACAATAGATTGTTCATTATTTTTACGCTGATAGCGATAAGAATTAATCTTTATGTGCCACTAGTCCAGATTACTGCTGTAATCATTAATCATAAAACAATATCTGTAATGTTTGTATTCTAAAATAATAAGGTATAGGCTGCCTAATATTCAATAGGTAGTCTGAATTGTAATGTTGTAATGTGATGTGTTACAATAGTAATTGACAAATGGAGTACTCCTAATGACTAATGAGTAGAGATGCAAGTTTTTCGCAATGCGCGATAAAACAAAAAATGTAACACAAACACTCTAGAATGCTGGTTTCAACATTTCTCTACGTTCTGCGTCACTGGGATTCAGATTCAAATTGCAAAATAACACCATAAAATGCTTATAAACAAATCATGAGTTTATTCGCAATATAACACCACAATGGCCACTTTCTACCAAAATAACACCATTATTAACCATTATTAATATTAATTCGTAATTTCGTATTCCCTTCCATAGGCACCCCCGTCTGGGCTCGAGGTAGAATTGGCTCAGAGCATGGCTCTGCTAATCGTACAAGGTGATTCAAGAGAAAAAGTCCACCTCACAAACATCAGCTAGTAAGAGGGGAGTATATTACTCCCCGAAACTAGAGGCGAGCTCTGGCAATCGTTGTCGGGGGCACCTCCTCCTTCCCTTGACGACCTCCCTGACGACGATGACAGTGACTCAATGAACGATGACAAATACGATGACGACCGCGACGTGAGAAACCCCCCCTTCCTCCCCTTACCCGTGTCTGGTTCTGACCAGCATGGGCCCCTCCCCCACATCCCCTAGGCTAGAGTGGTGCATTATGACCTAACGGTTGGCCCGTCCTTAATCCAAATAAACCAAAAACCTTCCGTAGAATTACGAGATAGAAAGCAAAAATACGTTCACGCGAAATTTAACTCTCGTTGCCTTCGAGAATGTTTCACGTGTTGTCAGCCGTCTTCCAGGAAAGCGGTGATCTTTTGTCAGCAAAAAAGGTGGCCTGTTCATTGTTTTATTATTGTGTAACGCTGGCATTGTAATTTTAAGTTTAAAATGCTGTGCGTTACGCAACATGACAATTATGAGTGAGCGCGGAATCTCCACCCGCCTACAAGACGAGCTTGCTTCCTTGACTGCCGGCGAGTTACTGAAGGCGAGGCGTGGTGAGAGAGAGAGACAGGAAAGAGACCGGTCGACTGGAGGGATTCGGAGAGGAGGTACTGAGTGTGTGTGCATCGCTTGGCTTCGTGTCAAATGGCGCGCATATATCGTCGTATAAAATGCCTCTAGTAGCCAGTGGCATTGTATCGACCCAAGTGGATACGATGGTGGGCGGACAATGCTGCAGTATGGCCTAGTAGAGTATGGTGAAGCTCATGTCGTTACCTTTTGAAGCGCGCACTGTTCAAATATACGTATATTGATGTGAAGTTGATGGGATTTTCACGCACACAGAAAAGCCGTAGCCGTTTTTTTAAGGGATCAAATTTGGAAAAAAAGTGCGGCTTATATGCGTGTAAATACGGTATGTATACACTTAGGGCCACAACAGATAATAGTTTGGAAAATGTAACCTCTATAGTTTTGTCAATGATTTTATTAAAACATGATTTCGGTTTAAAAAACCGAAACAAACCACACAAAATC
>JAMZAV010009456.1:0-61159 GCA_024449915.1 Sweltsa coloradensis | reverse complement strand
CGTACGACATTCACCTTAATGCAGTTCCGATGGACGTTGAAGAGCGAAGGACGTCGCACGCAGGGCACAGGAAGTTGACTGAACGTGAAACACATGAGCGGCGGCGGCAGGGTGCTTGGCCAAGCATGGACTGCGCCTCACGTATTATAACATCACCACATCTCACACCCTTTAAATGCTAGTTCCCGACATGGACGTTGAAGAGCTGGCCATCGCAGAAGCATTCAAATACCTCGGAAGTATACTAACAAAAGACGCAAAAGTAGATGCTGAAATATCAAGGAGAATTATATTAGCTACCAAATTTTACCAAAGTGTACGGAAACTATTATGGAAGGAAGAAATATCACCCAGGTGCAAGATGCTACTAAGCCTATACAAAATGTATTTCCTCCCAATAATATCATATTATGCATCAGTGACATAGGAGGAAAGATAGACAGCACATTACAAGCAGCAGAGATGAAATTTTTAAGAAGTTCTGTAGCCTTAACAAAAATAGACAAGGTACGGAGCAAAACAATAAGAAACAAACTAAGAGTGGAAAGTCTACGAAATAAAATAGGAAGTGAAAGACTTCAATGGTATGGGCCCGTACAAAGAATGAAACAAGATAGAATCCCAAGAAGAGAATTTGAACGCACATGGGGGGGGGGGGAGTAAGAAAAGTTGGACGGTTAAGAGATAGATGTCAGGGACCAAATAAAATGGAACGTTTTAGTTTAGAAAGAGGGAAATTATGGGATAGAATTAATGAAGAAAGACTCTGGGAGGATAGAAAGAAATGGAGAGAACTGGTAGAAATGCCTGTCATAGAAGACATTGAAGTAGATGAGGAGGTGTTGAGCCTGGCTAGCAAGCACTGAAAGTCCACAGCCCGAGAAACTGGTGATACTTCACCCCCCGACCTGACTTATTTTGGAACCGGGTGTTTGATTATTATTACATATTAGAGAAGATTGAAAATACACATCCACAAAAATTGCTAAAAAATTTGAATATTTTGGTTTGTACCGGAAATGTAATATCATTGTAGTATTGCTATTTTCTTTTATAAACACTAGGAAACGCTCAGTTGGACGCGTTGATAAGCGAGCACGTGCTATAGCTAGACCCACATTGCACATTTTTTTTAAAATTCTAAAATTTGCGACGTTCGCTGTCCACGGGGCCATGTTTCCAATATTATTTATTATTGGCAAGGTATTTGGGTAAACCCGTGGGTAAACCTTTACTTTGTGGATAAAATACACCGCCATCTCTAGAGGACCATGACATCATTTCTTTAGGAAAACTATTTTAACTCTTTGGTAATGACAAATAATACACTGCTTCCTCGATAGTATTTTGATTACTTCTAGGTGGCAGTGCATAGTGGAGTGGCCAGCCACCTTGTGCAACTTTTCGTTGCCATGGTAACGTTACTTTTGCTAAAATGTAATTTCCATCTACACTACTTATTGCCTATTGGATCAAAATAAAATTAACACATTCGTGACCGGACGGACATTCTAAATGATTTGGCCACCTCAGATTTTGTTGCCGTTTAGTTTGAAAAAAAAACTTTCGATTAACTTTAATGTAACTTTTTAACTTTTTGAACGATTTTGCCACAAAACTTATGGCATTCAATCGAGAACGAAGCTTGCGGATGGTCCAAATTTCAACTCGATCCGAGCCTCCGTTTGAACGTTATGGCGAGACATACAAACAAAAAAACAAACAAACAAACAAACAAACAAAAAAAAACAAAAAAAAAAACAGTGACTATTTTTTCCGACAGAGTCAAATGGAAACGCTCGCTTAAAAACCTAAAATTTTCCAAAAATCTGCAAAAAAATTCTTTTAGAAATTTTCTAAAATTTAAATTTGAACTAAAATTGTAGCTATAGTTAACATCCAAAATCTGACCCAAATTCCTTAAAAATCATGCTAAAAATATTGAAAAAATAAAATTTTCAGAAATAAAATTAGAAAAAGGAATTGTTTGCTGAAAATGACCTTTGAAAAAGTTGAAACCAATTTAATTCGTGATTGAGAGAGTAAATTCTGATGTTACATTCTAAGCCCACCTTACCTGAATCGTCCATTTCCCTTTACTAAACTACTTTAGATATGAAGATAGGGTTAGTTCACATCGCCAATAATAAACTAACCATATTCTCGAAAGGTGTACAATATCAAGCCCTAACTCTTTATAACAAGGTACCCAACAACACACGAACCTCTCCCTCCATTAAGTCAATCGTGAAATCATTTTTTATATCCAAAAGTTTCTACTTGCTCTAAATGTAAATAATGAACGTAATTCCCCATTTAAATTAATCCATTTCTCATGTTAAAACTTATAAATAAGTTAATCTATGTTATACACATTACATTATGTTTATGTTCTACATTAATTTTACTACTACTAGTAGTACCATGATTCTTATACTTCTTGTTGAAATTGTTGAAATGAATGAAAAGAGGAAAAGCACAATGGCCAATAAGCCTAAAAGGTAGGCAAATGAAGAGAAGAAGATGCAATCAGGCAGCATACCCACATTATTGATTACTATGATCAGGTCAGCAGCTTTCAGGTACTGTAGTTGGTGGGTAACAAGAATCCGTGTCTTCGTCTTCAAGTAGCCGGAGATGCACTCCTCGAACAGGTGTTTGCCAACATGAGTGTCCACCGCTGACAAAGGGTCGTCCAGCAAATAGATGTCCGCATCGTTGTAGACAGCTCTGGAAAAGATATGATGCAAGAGACTTGAAATCCATGTCAACATGTTCCGTTACTTGTACAGGATGAAATAATCGACAGTGTTGGGGTAACTTTGTTGCTCTATTTTAAGTACTATAATATTAGATCAGCTGTTTGTTTGTCCACCACTTTTTACAACTGTGATAAACTTCAGTTTTTATGTCCAGGCATAATTAGTTCATAAATTAAATAAAATAAATAAATAAATTTATATTTAGAGTACGTCCAATCAGTCATATAACTGATTTTCAGAGGGGGACACTAATCCAAAGTGACCAAGCCAACTCTGTAGGCCCTGACGCAATCGAGGAGTGAGCGATTACCAACCAAAGATCAATATTTTTTAATAGGAACTACATGGCACAGCGGTAGATCCTTGGGCTGACGGTATGTTGTTTTCTCTTGAGTTGCAAGGCTCGGTTGCAATGAGATGTTTACGGTCACGCCTGACAGCTCCCTTGCTGGTGTCTACCACATACGACCTTGGTTCCTCCGTAGACTGGTTGATGGACCCGAACCGTTTAAAATCTACATTCCATACCTTCTCTTCCACTAATAAAGGGCGTAGACCCGAGGCACAGTGTTTGAAGTTGTAGTCGACCACTTGCCGATCTTATCAATCAATCCAACTGTACTTTTTATGGTCGGAAAGTTTTGGTCTTATGTGACAATCGACCTGCGGCAACGTATCGCGAAGATGTCTACCCATTTATAGTGTGAATGACATAAAGAGATAGGGTGCCAACAACTTACCTTAAATGGAGTAGGCATGCAGCAATAGATAAAATAAACACAAATACACAAATAAACAAATAAACTACATTATCAAAACGTTTTCAGTCCACATGACCTTCCTCAGTGAGTGTAGAGAGAGAGACTGAGTTGAAACTAAAACTAGGCTAGCTGTTGGCTAGGGGTGAGGGGTGAGGGGTGAGTGAATGAGTGTGGATTGGGTGACAGGGAGGGGGGTGGGGGAAGAGGGAGGAGAATCACTGTAGGTTTAAATCCGGTTTTTCGCAGGATTAGCAGATCCACTGGTAGGCCAGTTCCAATCCCGCCAAATGATAATTTTATTGAGTATAACTGTATAAGTTATAAACTCTTAACGATTCCTTTGCTTTACGTTTCTATGAATAATATTTTTAAAGTCAATCAAAAGTCCTTACATTGACAGAAAAAATATCAAAATATTTTTACTAACGTGATTGTGCATCCGAATCAAATAAACCAACAGGCTGAAGATCGTCCACCTAAAGAACATGCCGGCGGAAACACATTCGTAACTGCGAAAATGTTTATAAAATTAATTTGAAGTATGCGTATTTATTACATAGGCGCTTTAGCGGAGGGCGATGTTAAGTTTATTTACAAATTAATTACAGTAAGGAGATTGCTAGAGACTTTATAAGGTTTTATTCCCGCATCTTAATTACATTTAAATATTATAATTTTAATGAAATCAGTTGCGCAACATTTGTCCATTTTATCTAGCTATTTCAATTATTTTTTCGATTGTTTGTATTAGTCTACTATGTTGTGTCGGCTCGCGGAGCGGAACTGAACTTCATCATACGCGGACTGGACGCAAACGTGTTCCCCGGAATGCCAGACTTGAGTAAGGAAGAATATCATTGGATCATGGGTTGGGTCTAAGCATGGGATTGTGATGTTTTGTAAGTTTGTCTAGACTTGTCAATGTCAAACATCAAACTGCTTTAGAGCAAAGAGGTGAATTCTAGCACACTGTCTTGTAAAAGCAAGGCAATCGTTCTGGATAGCGTTACTGTAACATCCCATTGCTCTGGTGGCTGTACTCGTTCATGTTCCATGCTCTGGAATCGGAATCAGCATATTTTGAACTAGTAATCGGCATTGGTGCATCAAGCACTTCAGATACCCTGGCCCTAATTGCGGATGTGCATCAGAAATCATCACAACCCAGGAGTCATCAGATCTTCCAACAGCAGCTACAGCAGCAGCAAACCGAATGAGCCACTGGTGCGACAATAATCTGCTATACCTGAACCAATCCAAGACCTTCTTCCTGCAGTTTCACATTTACCAGAAATCACTATCCAGTATGTGTGGCCAACAAAATAAACAGAGGTGTCTACATGCCGAGAGCGCTGGGGAAAGAGTTCTCGCAAACTCTTGTGCATCAAACTTATAGGTAATGCTTTTGTATTTCCCTACCGATTGTACGGAATTATGTTCTGTGGCACCTACCCACTTAAATAGAATATTTTAATATTCAAAAGAAAGCTATCCACACATGGTGCAATGTCGTACAACGGCACTCATGTAAACCGCTATTTGCTAGCATGAACTGTGCCATCGATATTCATCTTTGAAACAGCCTGTTTTGTGAAAAAATACCCGCAATCATAAATTCACAACCATTTCACCACACAAGAGAAAACATACATGTAATAGATCACAACCCTTCATTATTTAGTACAAGTCTGTTTACGCTGCCACCCAAATATGGAACAAACTGCCAACCCACATCAACAGTATCAATAATATTTCTAGATTTAAGAATAAATTGAAAAATGTATGATTGTAAAATTCCTTTTATTCAATCAAGGACTTCCTACAATAAGAGAAAATCAATCAGTAACAGTTGTATTATCTATCCTAGGCCTAGATAGAATCACATTAAAGTGTAATGCAAAGGCTGCCAATCTAATGAAGGTTATATGTGAACCATCTTTTGACTATGAATAAATAAATTAGTTGGGTGCTTCTCTCTTTGACACTAGTAAGTATGGGTGGCTATGGCTAATTCTGCCAATATTCAATAAAATAAATAAATAAAAAATAAATAAATTTTATTTAGAGTCTGCCCACTCAGTTATATAAACTGATTTTTAGTGGGGGACTTTAAATCAAAGCGACCAAGCCAACCCTGCAGGCCCCCACGCAATCGACGAGTGAGCGATAACCAACCAAAGATCGATATTTTTAATAGGAAATATAGCAATCAGTTGGTATGGACAGTGCGAACACCCGCGAATCAACGCCAGAATCAACAAGGCCGATTCAGAACAACTCTGAAATTTATTATGTGCTTCGTTGCTAGGACGGCTCTAAAGTCACCGTTTACAAACTCCTAAGACAAGAACTGATGGACTTAAGTCCAAATCAGAAGTTAAAAAACTTCTGACCTTAGCGGGAATCGAACCCTGGACCTTCTGCATTGGAAGCAGATACGCTAACAACAAGACCAACGAGCCACACAGCTGGGCCATTGTTTATAATCCTGAATGTTTTGTACACATTATCAAAATTATGTTGTTCAACAGTAAAGAAACAAAACAGCATTTGACTTGAATTTTGGCTTTAAGTAAATGCACAGCAACTGTCAGCCATGCCCATTGCCCAATGCCCTAGTAAACCCTAGTTAACTGGTTTAGAATTCAAATCCAAGTCAAGTCCCTGCAAAAGTTTTGGGTACCGGTACCGTATGGCACGTGGGGATTATAATAATTAAAAAGTGGGTTTTTAAGAGCACTTTGGAATGTGGGAGACTGCTGTACCTTGCTAGGTTGACACGCGCCTTCTGACCACCCGACAATGAAGACCCACGCTCCCCTACAACGGTCATGTCACCCTCTGGAAACTGGTGGAAGTCTCGCTCAAGCGCGCACACTCGCACCACCTCGGCGTACCTTAAACAAGGAATTGAGTTCATTGTTTTAAATAGTGATGTGAGTCGGTAAATTTACCGAGCATGGCGGTAAAATGGTAAAATTTTAAAAAATTTCATCATTTTATTCTAAAGACTAATAAGAAACTACACAACAAGAATGCAGTGGAATTAACACTTTAAAAAATTCAATTAATAAATCTGAAAATAACTTTTCTGTAGCTAGACATTCTCCAGTATATTTCATTAGCTGAGTAGGCTAAATCATTCATTCAAATCTAATTGGATGAGTGTAGCGAGCGAAACGAAGATTCAATTTCACTACACTGGAGAAAAAAATCCGGAATGTTTTTTTTTTTTTTTTTTTTTTGTATTTTTGTCTGTTTGTTAGCACGTTTCCCGGGCTAAACCGATACTCCGATTGCGATGAAATTTCTTTGAGACCTTCGAAATCTCTAAACTTAGAACTGCCACGTTTTTGAGCGCAATCGAAAAAAAAATTCTCAAAAAATTGCAATTTTACGATTTTTTTCGATTTTTAAAAAAATTCTTCGATTTATAATACCTACACGCTTTGTCCGATTGAAATGATTTTTTTCACAGAACCTTTATTTTATGAATTTATATATTCGTGGAAAATTTAAGCGCAATCGAAAAATTATTCCTCATGAAAATCGCAATTTTACGAGGTTTTTCTTTTTTAAAACAATTCTTTGACTTGTAACACCTACATGCTTTATCCGATTGTAATGATTTTTTCACAGAACCTTAATTTTATGAATTAATATATTTGTGTGAAATTTGTGCACAATCGAATAATTATTTCTTATGAAAATCAAAATTTTACGATTTTTTTCTTTTTTTAAAACTACGATTAATTAAAAAAATTAAAAATTTAAGTTTATTATTTATTATTTTAAATAATTAAAAAAAAATCTTCAACTTATTAATTGATTTTTTCACAGAACAGAAAATCCACATAACACTTGGCAGCTCAATGCACCAATTACGCTCATCCAACAACGCGGCGGGACTTAAGCGTTTTCCTAGTAAATATCATTATTTTATTTATTTATTTAACCATACAAAGATAATGAAATATAGTTCACACATCACAGTTCGACATTGGTTTTACCACCACGTTGATTTCTCTTTCACCATGACACTCATTTTGTTATTTTTAATGTTTTTCTCTCACTGTCTGACATGATTCATTTGTCCTCTCAAGTGTTTCTTGTGTTTAAGATTTATGTACATGTATTTTTTTGTACATGAATAGGGTGCAGAGGGCAGTATTGATACCTTTTCGGTTGGGAAAATATCAATAAATACAATACAATCTACCCATGTAATACGCTTACTAAACACCCTTCTACATAAAATCATAATCACATCCTCCCTTCTTATTTCAATATCTCCTAAAAAAACTATTATTATTATTATTATTTTTATTATTATTATTATTATTATTATTATTATTATTATTATTATTATTATTATTATTATATTTTTAAATGTTTCGAACTCAAACTCAAACTTTTTGTAAGTTCGAAGTTCGGTTCAAATTCGAAAAAAGTTCGAAGTTCAATTTTTGTTTAATAATTTGTGGTATACATTATTTGACATGTCAAAAAATTGTCCTCAGTTTACAGGTACAAATTTAAAAAAAAAAGCTGGTGGAGGGGCCAGTTCAAAAGTTACATACTTTGTTGGTGGAGGTGCCGGTCTAGACAAATCACTATTTTACCTATTATGACGGTTTGATATACTTTTAAGTTGTGTTCGAGTTCAAGTTCGGTTGGGTTCGAAATTTTTGTGTTCGAAGTTTCATTTTGAAAACAATAGTTGGAGTTCGAAGTTAAAATAGTGGGTTTGCACAACCCTAATATCTACAATTGTCCATATACCCTAAGACTTCTACAGTTAAGTCACAATCCTAATCACGTAAACATCTAAAAAATCACCTACAGCTTAACTCATATCACACAAAGCCTGGCCAAGTAAACTAAGACTACTTAGGCCTACATAAATCTCTTTATAACAGTCTTCCGGACTCCATTAAAAACGTTTCAAGCTATGACAGTTTCAAACATAAATTTAAAAAAACTTTAATTCTAAAAGACTACCACTGTCTTTTTGATTACCTAAATGATACACTCACAGAAATTCCTGTTATTACGGTACTTGATATTATTGATGACTACATAATGAAAATTTGAAATTAACCTTTTTTTATTACTTTTCATTAGTATACTTGATTTTATATTAGCTAAAGGACACATACACTAAAACTTGTGTTGGTGACTTGTAATATGAAATGTACAATTTTTCAGCCTTTGCAAAGGCAAAGGCACGTGTTTGCTTATTAGGCCATCAACTATCAATGCATAGGCTATACATTCTTGTATTCATTCTATGTACGGTATGCTAATTGTGTACATGCACACCTGTTAGTTTTGGACATTATCCATTTACAGGGCTAAAAAATTCCTACACCCAGATTTCCCAGGGCAACTAACAATAGTTGTGTCATGCAACTTTGAAATGTCTCTGGGCAAGTGAAAATTGTAGGTTTCTTATTTAAAAAAGCCATGATTTACCTGCGTTTATCAAAAGGCATTCCAAATGTAATGTTTTTGTCGTACAGACGCTGAGAAAACCCAGGACTCTTGGCAGGCATATGACACTTTACCGTTGACTAGGCACGTTCCTTTTGTTACCGGCAGCTCGCCTAGGATCGCCTGCAGCAGGGAGCTCTGAAAGTGGAACAAACACGTGGAAAATTGTTTATGTCAAGCTGTTGAATACTAAAATCATAAAATCATCTAAAAGCTTAAAAAACTTAGATAAGATAAACTTTTTGTTGTTATTGAAAAAGTTAACAACAAACAACTTATCTAGATAATAGATACTGTAACAGACTTTTTCTAGACAAGTCATAACAGTAGTTGTAACATTGTAAAGTCAAAGATAGATGAATAAAACCTTAGCTAAATGAAAGAGGGTCTTGAACATAACATTATTAATTTGTAATATTTTGGGCGGGACGTCACGTCCCTGTCAGCCATTTTATGCAAATTTTGGGACAAAAGTGCTGCACTTAATTATTTAGAGTGACAATTTTTTAATATTATTTCTAGACAACATTGTCTTCTACCTAATTATAAGGAAAAACGATTTTCTGAAATATCCTTGGATGTGTGATTTCTTGTCGGACGGTACAAACAACAGTTTTGTTTCTCGATTTGGTTAGTCAGGAAACCCTCTGGTAGGTGGAATTGTTAATATTTAATACAATTCAAAAGTTAAAAAAAACAAAAAAACATTCCGATCGGGGTTCGAACCCGAGTCTCCCACATTCCAAGTATACGCCTTAGCCAACTAGACCACCGAGACGGTAACTATTTTACTCCTGAATTGAAGTTGCATTGCAGAAGTTAAAAAGTTACCGTCTCGGTGGTCTAGTTGGCTAAGGCGCCTACCTGGAATGTGGGAAACTCGGGTTCGAACTCCTATTGGGATGGATTTTTTAACTTCTGATTGTATCAAATATTAACAGTTTACGAAAAAAACGTACATTGAACGATATTTCAGAAAATCGTTTTTCCTTGCGAAGTGGAAGGCAATGTTGTGTAGAAACAACATTAAAAAATAGTTGCTCTAAATTAAGTGTAGTACCTCTCAAGTGTTCCCCTTTTGTCCCACAATTTGCATAAAATTGCTGACAGGGACGTAACGTCCCACCCCAAAAAATTACAAAATATATTTTCCTTGTCTGTTCAAGACCCTCACTCATCTAGATAAGATTGCAGTCATCTTCCTTTGGTTTTAAAATATCGTTTAGAGGGCGATACAATAGCCTTAAAGCTTAAACTATTCTATTACCCCCAAAATTATTTTTTAATCTTTACCACATAATCTATACAGCATAATACTACACTAAAATGACCGTTTAAAAATTATATACACATATACACAAAAATTGCGAAAATTGGCGTTTTGGGGAATTTCTTAAATCGGCTCTAACCTGCTCATTTTTGTTCCACATAGATACTAGAGCATCGTACCAATTTAAAATGGCCCTTTACAAGATCATGTCTTGAAACTGTACACAAATATACACTCAAACACGCAAAAATGTGCATTTCAAAATCACACCTTCTTTGATAAACAGCATATTTTAACCGAACCACTTGGCCAAAAATTACAAAACGAAATACATCAGATTTACATCAAACAACGCGCCTGAAAAAGCGTTTGTGAAGCTTCCTAGTTAAAAACCTTAATGCTAGACGTACTTTAAAGCAAACTTGACGATTCCTGTGCAAGTACACCACAATTCCTATATAGATATTATATACTATGTACGACTACAATGTCTGTATCCACTGGGTGATATATAAAAGGCCTACACACCTTCCCTGCTCCGACTTGCCCTATGACTGCAATCAGCCTCCCCTTCTCGGCCACAAAGTCCACCATTGAGAGTGTGTCCTCATCTGACTGGCTGGTCCATCGAGCGGTGGCGCCCTCCAACACCACCGGGTGTGGCTCTCCTTCTCCGTGGACACCAGGCCCGTTGGTCACCGACTTAGTAGCCTCTTTAAACTCGTCGTTTAGCAGGAACTCCTGCAGATCAACGCAACCAGTAGGAATTAGTTGGATGAGCAAAGCAACCTCCCAGTCTGTTTGTTCGTGCTCTACCGGTTGAAAATTTGAGGAGTCCTTCGAAATCTCTGAACTTAGACTTGCCACGTTTTTGGGTATAAATATTTCTCATGAATATCGTACTTTAACGATTAATTTTTTTTAAATGCGATATTTTCGTGACATTTGGGCCGATTCTGACCAAACGGGTGGGGGTACAACGTTCATATTTTACATGGACATAAAGGTAATGGTGATGTAGTTCTTTTTGAAAGAAAAAGTTGAAAAAGTTTGCCAGAATCCATAGAAATAAAGGTTTTTCTTAAATTTTTGGGGGGTCAGTGAAATTGAAGTGTGAATTTAGCCTGCGACCTGGGGAACGGGTGAAAACACTAAAATTAGATATGTTATGATTATAGGAACATTTAAAGAAATATTTGTTATAGAAATCGTACTTTACGTTATTTCCAATTTTAAATATGATATTTTCATGATATTTGGGCCGATTCTGACCAAACAAGTAGGGCTACAACATTCATATTTCACATGGACATTAATATTATGATGATGTAGTGCCTTTTGAAAGAAAAAAATGAAAAAGTTGGACAAAATTCCTAGAAATAAAGGTTTTAATATAAGCCTTTTAAGGGTAAGTATATCAAGTAACTATAGAAACTTGACAATAATCACCTACAATGTGTACAAGAAGCTAGTCTTTGGGTCTCGAGATATTTGACATTATATTCTTAATTGGTATTACCATAACCATAACGATTAATACCGGTACTACTTTTTTTCTTTCTCAATTTCAGAAATCGGAAAACACTCCCGTAGATGTAATAGATTTTATGTAAATCAATCCAGAAATTAAAAAATCCATTCCATCTTGGCTTCATAGAAGGCAACTATGACCTGTTATGTTAGTAGTTTAGACAGAAATTAAAAAAGAGACTACACCGGGGATCGAACCCGGGACCATAGCCGTCTGGGCTATGCTCTTACCAACTGAGCTATGCGGCCACCAATTTAAAATTGTCTAATTTTTTGTCTGTTTTGTACATTTTTAATAACGTGTGTAGAGCAGATTGCACTGCCTATAAGACTACATACAAAATTAACTGGAGAGAATACAAACCATCTCTGTAACCCTAGAGTTGGGAAATATTATGTTTAACCTTGGCTTTATAGTACCTAACGCGCTGGGATGGATTTTTTAATTTCTGGATTGATTTACAAAAATTATCCTAATTGAACAAAAATGTTTTGCCAGGAAATTTTGAAAAGTAATGATATCCCAAAAAAAAAATTTAGTTATCATTGGACAGAAAATATTCAATCAAAAAAGCTCATCAATCAACGTGACTGGAAGAAGCGTTCATGAAGGGGCCCTTTAGTATATATAGAAACCGGGAGGTTCATCGTCCCAACCACCTTCTTACCTCCAGACGTCGTATCGACACCAGAGTCTCGGCTATCTCCGCGAACCCTCGGGACGAACATGCCCGACATGGTGTGGCCCCAATATTTTAAAAGTAGGAGGCTATCACGAAGACCCGCTCTGCCGTCAGCTTGTTGCCTAGCAACACGAAGGAGACGAGCGTTGCAGCAAAGGGCGATGCGCGTGGTGCACATCATGAAGGTCATGTAGAGGCCGCGCACGAGGGACGTCTTCCTCACTACTTTGATCTCCAGCCTGGCAAACAAAAACCGTGACCCGTCAGTCAGCTGGTTGCCTAGCAAAAACGAAGGAGACCAGCGGGGCAGCAGAGCTGAGTGATTTTGCTGCAGAACTGCCAAATGGCTAAACAGATTGAGCTGAAATTTAACAGACATCCGGTACAAGAATTTAACGTGCAGTTAACATTTTGTGCAAAATCCGTTACGATTTAAACTCCCCAATAAATAATGCATTGGAAATAGGCTGAGAATGTCACATACAATTTAACGACAATTTTTTGTTTATGAAAAAATCTTTTTAACAAATCAGTTTGCATGCAGTGATCAAGGTCTATCGAATGTTGCACGCTCAAGATTACCTAAATTCCACTCGGAGATTGAAGTAAACCTTGGGAACTATTACTCGTATTTTCTACTGGGTATGTTTCCATAGTATTGTATGTATTTCAAAACAAGTTCTATAATTTTCCAGAAAAATAACCCAAAACAATCACAACCGTTGTAGAACCCACGGGTCTCCAACAATCCGGGATAAAGGCGCCTTAGCCAACTGGACTAGAAAATAGGAAAATAAATACACCAAAGTCGTGGGTTAGACGAGTGAGCAAGTCATGTGTTGGCATTTAAGTTGATTAATTTAAAAATTTTTAAATGATAGGGTTTTGAGTTTGTTTGGAATAGGTGCGCGTCAACTGTTATTAGGCCATAATGCGCAACTCTAGCCTAGCTAAGAGGGAAAGACCCCTAGTGGATCCAGCCTTATGTTTGGGGGAGGAAAAGGAATGTTCCCGGGTATTCAACACATGACTCGTTCACTCATCCAAGACTTTGAACGTTTCCTAGTTATTTAGCAGGGCCGTTTTAACTAATAATGAGAACAGAGGCACAAAATTTTTTTGGTCGCCCCCCCCCCCCCCCCCCACGCAACTATGGAATCCAAAATACGTTATGTTGATTGTGTGCATACAATGCAATGTCTCCTATTTTTTCAAATAATGATTTTTAGGCTTGCTAGGGCCTAGTCATACATTTAAATATTATGCTATTTATAATAGGTACTACGTATGTAAATGTCATTCTATAGTTTCCGTTTAGTAATGTTATTTTATTGGATGAGCGTAGCGAGCATAGCGAGCGAAGCGAAGATTCCATTTCACTACACTGGAGAAAAAAATCCGGAATGTTTTTTTTTTTTTTTTTTTTTTTTTCTTTAAACTTTCTTTTTTCTTTCGTATTTTTTTGTGTTTGTTAACACGATTCCGGCTAAACCCATACTCCGATTGCAATGAAATTATGGAGACCTTCGAAATCTCTAACTTAGAACTGCCACGTTTTTGAGCGCAAACGGGAAATTTTTTCACATAAAAACGCAATTTTACGATTTTTTTTATTTTTAAAAAATTTCTTCGACTTATAACATCTACATGCTTTATCCGATTGTAATGATTTTTTCACAGGAAACCCTTTTTTTTATGAATTAAGGTATTCGTGTGAAATTGAGCGTAATCGAAAAATTATTTTTCATGAAAATCAAAATTTTATGTTTTTTTCTTTTTAAAAAAATTCTTTGACTTATAACACCTACATCTTTATCCATTGTAATGATTTTTTTTTTTCAGAAACCTTAATTTCATGAATTAATATATTCGGGGTTAAATTTGAGCGCAATCGAATAATTATTTCTTATGCAAATTGCAATTTTACGATTTTTTTCTTTTTAAAAAATTACGATTAATTAAAACAATGTAGTTAATTTTTTATTTTATTTAATTTAATTATAAAAATTAAGTTAATTTTTTATATAATTTAATTTAATTTAAAAAAATCTTCGACTTAGTAATGATTTTTCACAGAACAACAGAAAATACCGCGTAACACATGGCATCTCAATGCACCATATACGCTCATCCAACAACGCGGCGGGACTTAAGCGTTTTCCTAGTATTACTCACACACATGTACTCGAAGTCGACGAATCGTTTGTACTGGACGCGCTTACGCGCTTTACGTCTTCCGAAACCGCAACGAGTTCTAGAGACCCTAGAATTGCCATTTCCAGACGATTCTACTTTTTCCTTACGAAACGCTAGCCCTCGTGATGCTAAGAACTTAACCACGGCAACAATGCGACTCAATATATCACGCCAATAGGCCTATTTTATTTCAGTTGACAACTGCTCTTTTAATTAAGTATCAATTCTTTGCATATGTTTTGGTTCTAGCTATTTAGGATAGGACATTTGTTCTGTGTTCTTAGAACGTTTCATGTTTTCGAAACCTATTGCCAGCATTTGTCCAATCATTATATCCGTGTGCGAATTATGACTTTCCACCAAACACTTTACAATGGGTGCAAAACACTGTACCTTGGGAGGGTGAGTATGCCACCCAGTGGCGGTACACAACTCCACCATTGACATTCTCCCGATGTAAAAAGTTTATCCTAAAATATCGATTTTGGTCCGAGTAAAGACGAAGTGAACCAGTTAAATCTCCGTCAATGTTTTGAACAATGCCGTTGTTTAGCAATGTATCTATGAGTGAATCACTGATTAGTGACTGATTACCAACGTCGCTGGATCTTTATTAAAAACAACAAATTATTGTCATGCCGTTCACTTACAGATTTTTCAGCGACGTTGTGACAGTTTGAGTTTGAAGTAGACGCCTCCTTTGTAAATCAGTTTTTATAACTAAATAGGATAGACGTTAAATAAATAATAAATAAATAAATAATTTCTTGTGGGAGTTCTGTCCAAATCAATACAATCATGTACGGCGATCACCACAGCCTCACTAGATGAATTCGGTTTAGAATACCTGTGACAATGACATTGCCCTGTGCGCCCTAAACAATGCTAACAAAGTAACTTTTTCAGCATACTTTTTAACACAATTTTTGTGGCAGTCGTGGCGGGCAGAACAAACTGTAAATAAGTGCAAAGTCAGTCTTATGCATGTTTTGAATTAATCAATCTTGGCAATCTCCCAGTCATTATTTCATATATATTTTTTAATTTGTGCTTACATCACGCTTAGAGGGGGGCGCAGGCGCCCCCCAGTCTCTTGGCGCCCTAGGCACGTGCCTATTGGGTAATACGGCCCTGTTATTTAGTAAAGTAGCGAGTAGCAAGCAATCATAGACGATGCATATTTTTTTAAATTGCGTTTTTTACTCTGTAGTCGTCCTTGATTTAAAAAACAAAAGTAACTGTTTTAGTGTGGCTCGTTGGTCTTGAGTTTCTGCTTCCAATGCAGAAGGTCCAGGGTTTGAGTCCCACTCAAGTCAGAAGTTTTTTAACTTCTGATTTGGACTTAAGTCCATCAGTTCTTGTCTTAGGAATTTGTAAACGATGACTTTGGTGCCATTCTAGCAACGAGGCACATAATAAATCTAAAGTTGTTCTGAATCGACCTTGTTGATTCTGGCGTTGATCCGCGGGTGTTCGCATTGTCAATTCTCCATACCCCTGATGCTATATTTCATATTTAAAAAATATCAATCTTTGGTTGGTTATCGCTCACTCGTCGATTGCGTCGGAGCCTACAGGGTTGTCTTGGTTGCTTTGGTTTAATGTTCCCCACTGAAAATCAGTTATTTGACTGAGTGGGTAAACTCTAAATACAAATTTATTTATTTATTTAAGTATCGTTGCTATACAACTTCAACGCAGCTGCACAAGTAGCGGACTAATAAACTTTTTTCCTAAATATTATTTTATCAAAAAAACATAGTTTATCAATTATCATCATTTGACATTGCCAAAACTATTTTTTATTTTTTTAAGGTTGAGCGGTACGCCCAATATAGACGTTTAAAGTGAAATTTATTATGTATACCCCGGACATATTCCTGCTCATAATTTTTTGGTTGGAAGGTTCATTTTTGTTCTTATTTGTAACACGTACTCTTGCCTACAAACTGACATACTTGAAAAAATGTTCTCGTTAATATCTTGCACGGAACGATTTTTTTCTTCTCCCGGTACAAAGTTAGTATTTGTACCGGCGGGGAAAGAAATGTGTACTGTGCGAGATATGACAGGAAAAACTTTCCAAGTACGTATGTTAGTTTGAAAGGCAAGAGTACGTGTTACAAATAGGACCAAAAATGAGCCTTCCAACCCAAAAATTATGACAGGAATATGTCCGGGGTATATGTCATAAATTTCACTATATATACGTCTATATTGGGGTACTGCTCAACCCAAAAATAAATAAAAATAGTTTTGGCAATGTCAAATGATGATAATTGATAAACTATGTCTGTTGTTTTGATAAAATAATTGGATGAGCGTAGCGAAGATTCCATTTCACTACACTGGAGAAAAAAATCCGGAATGTTTTTTTTTTTTTTTTTTCTGTATTTTTGTGTGTTTGTTAACACGATTCCGGCTAAACCGATACCCCGATTGCGATGAAATTTTATGGAGGCCTTCGAAATCTCTGAACTTAGAACGGCCACGTTTTTGAGCGCAATCGGGAAAATTTTTCTTATAAAAAACGCAATTTTACGATTTTTTTCGATTTTTAAAACAATTCTTCGACTTATAACACTTACATGCTATATCCTATTGTAATGATTTTTTAACAGAACCTTGATTTTATGAATTAAGATATTCGTGTGAAATTTGAGCGTAATCGAAAAATTATTTCTCATGAAAATCAAAATTTTACGGGTTTTTTCTTTTTTAAAACAATTCTTTGACATATAACACCTACATGCTTTATCCTATTGTAATGATTTTTTTATAGAACCTTAATTTCATAAATTAATATACTCGTGTAAAATTTGAGCGCAATCGAATAATTATTTATTATGAAAATTGCAATTTTACGATTTTTTTCTTTTTTTAAAGTTACGTAAAAATTACGATTTATTAAAAAATATAAGTTAATTTTTAATTTAATTTAATTTAATTTAAAAAAATCTTCGACTAAGTAATGATTTTTTCACAGAACAACAGAAAATCCGCGTAACACAATGCAGCTCAATTTCAATTTTAATTTCAATTTTTTATTAGGACAAATTGTACATTTTATGTAACAACAACACAATTTTTAGTGTATGTGTCCTTTAGCTAAATAAAAAAAAATGTTACAAATACTAATATAATGAGAAATTGTCATAATATGTAATACATTGTAAATAATAATAATTATTGAAAAGTAATAAAATAAGGTTCATTTCATTATATTATAGTTAATCAATAATATCAAGTGATAACAGGAATTTCTGTGAGTGTATCATTTAAGTAATCAATAAGATAATAGTAGGCTTTTAGAATTAAAATTTGTTTGAGTTCATGTTTGAAACGGTCATAGCTTGAAATGTTTTTAATGGATTCTGGAAGATGGTTATAAAGAGATTTATGTAAGTAGTCTGAGTTTACTTGTCCAAGTTTTGTGTGATATGAGTTTAGCTGTAGGTGATTTTTTTTACGTGTGTCATGATCATGGACATTTGCATTTACTGAGTAGGTGTGTATATTTTTTTTAATTACTAATATTGATTTGAAAATGTATAAACATGCAATGGTAAGGATTTTGTGGCGTATAAAAAAAGGTTTACAGTGTTCTGTGGGATCAAGGGAACAAATTGCTCTAATTGCTTTTTTTTGTATAATAAAAACTTTATGAATGTGGGTCGATATACCCCAAAATTCAATTCCGTAGCTAATATATGACTCAAATAATGAATAGTAGCATATTTTGGCTGTGGGGATGTTACTTATCTGCTTGATGGTCCTTATAGCATAACAAGACGAATTAAGTTTTGGTATTAATGTATTGATATGATCGTGCCATGTTAGATGTTGGTCTATTGTTAAGCCTAGAAATACATTTGATGAAACTTGTGTTATATTTGAATTATCTGAAAAATTAGTTAGGTATGGTATTTTATTTAAAGATTTAATCTTCTGAATTGAGTGGAATTGAATATAGTTTGTTTTTTTTTAGTTTAAAATAAGTTTGTTAGCTGTAAACCACCCATTTGATTCATTTAGTCTTTCTTCTGATTTATCCCGAAGAGCTTTGCTTTCATCAGCCTTTATGACTGTGGAAAAATCGTCAGCAAAAAGTTCAGCATCATCTATACTTTCAGTTAGATCATTGATAAAGACAATGAAAAATAAAGGGCCAAGAATTGACCCTTGTGGTACACCACATATAATTTTCTCAGAGTCCGAAATGGTATGTGAAATTTTATTATTTTCATTGCTAGTTATTTCTACATATTGTACTCTGTTTGTTAGGTATGATTTTAATAATTTTAGCGCAGCACCACGTACTCCATAATATTCTAATTTAGTGAGGAGTATATTGTGATCAACACAGTCAAAAGCTTTGGTGAGATCACAGAATATACCCAGAGTCTCAATATTTGAATCCATTTCACTAGTTACGTTTAATAGAAATCTTCTAATTGTATCACTAGTAGATTTTCCCTTTCTGAATCCATTTTGTCTTTCTGTTAGAATGTTGTGCTTTTCTAAAAAGCTTATCAATCTGTTATAAATAATTCTTTCCAATATTTTTGAAACAGCAGGTAGAATAGATATTGGTCGATAATTACTTGCAAGGAGTTTACTTTCTTTTTTATGTATGGGAATTATTTTGGATATTTTTAGTGCTTGTGGAAAGACCCCATCTTTTAGACAGGTATTGAAAATATCACATAGAGGTGCAGCTAACAATATAGATACATTTCTTTAAAACAATAGTTGATATGACATCTACTCCTGCAGAGTGAGATGATTTTAACTTACCAACAATATTTTTTATTTCATTAATATCAGTTTCATAAAAATATAAAGAATTTACTGGGCTCTTGTTTGTCTTATGCAAGTAATCAATGAAAGTAAGATTTTGATTATTTCCTTGATTTACTAAGTTATTTGTTAGGTCAGAGGCTTCATTAGCAAAATAGCTATTAAGGATTTTTGCTACCACTTTAGAGTCATTTATTAATTCATTGTTACTATTGAGTAGATTAATATTTTCACGGGGCTTAATAGGTTTTCTGTTTGTCTCTGAATTTATAATTTTCCAAATACACTTTGACTTATTGTTAGCTTGATATATACTGTCCTTAATTTGATTGCTTTTTGCTGTTTTTAAAACTTTTAATGCACCAATTACGCTCATCCAACAACGCGGCGGGACTTAAGCGTTTTCCTAGTATTTAGAAAAATTTTTATTTGGCCAATAGATCAACCTTAAAAATAGCAAAGCTACTTTTAAAGAACTACCGGCTTGCGTAGACTTGCGTCGGTAAAGTTTCAGGCACAAATATTGACAAAGATGGCGGAATTGTCTACAGCAATAATGTTTGGAAATTAATGATGCAAAATGCAAGCAAATACCAGTCCCAAATGACATGAATAAATTATTCTAATACCAAAGAACATTTCTAGATAAATACAGCAATAATTGGATGAGCGTAGCAAAGATTCCATTTCACTTCACTGGAGGAAAAAATCCGGAATGTTTTTTTTTTTTTTTTGTATTTTTGTCTGTTTGTTAACACGATTCCGGCTAAACCGATACTCCGATCGCGATGAAATTTTATGGAGGTCTTCGAAATCTCCGAACTTAGAACTGCCACGTTTTTTAGCACAATCAGAAAATTATTTCTCATGAAAATCGCAATTTTACGACTTTTTTCGATTTTTTAAATTTCTTCGGCTTATAACACCTACATGCTTTATCCGATTGTAATGATTTTTTCACAGAACCTTAATTTTATGAATTAATATATTCGTGTAAAATTTGTGCGCAATCGAATAATTATTTTTATGAAAATTTCAATATTACTTTTTTTTCCTTTTTTAAAATTAAGATTAATTAAAAAAAAATTAAGTTAATTTTTGATTTAATTTAATTTAATTTTTAAAACATCTTTAACTTTGTAATGATTTTTTCACAGAACAACAGAAAATCCGCATAACACATGGCAGCTTAATGCACCAATTACGCTCATCCAACAACGCGGCGGGACTTAAGCGTTTCCTAGTTTATTAAAATTTTTGTGTTTTAGGCAACCTGAAACGTAGGTATGTAGTGGTCAAAACTCATTTTATTTACCGTCCATTTTGGAGTAGTGGTGAACGAGAGGCATTTCTATACAAAGGATTCAGGTTGAACTTTCAGTCAATTTTTATTAACTTTTTGTGAATTTTTACTCAATCTTTAATGTTTCTTGCCTGCTTTACGGGTATGTTGTAGTATCTTTCATACACAAAGGCGACATTCCTTTAACTGTGCATTTATTCTACCAATTGTGAAATAAGCTTCTGCATTCTTTCGTTGGAGATAGTATTGAATATATCGTCAATCAATAAGCTCCACAAAGCGTAGGAGCAACTAACCTTCTCGCGAGGGCGATCAACTTGGCGAAAGGCTTCTCCCACGCGTACATCTTGATAACCTGGATGCCCGACACGATCTCGTCCATAAGACCAACCCGCTCATCAGTCTTGTAAGCCATTTGCTGGCGGAAGATGGACGACAGTTTGCCAGTGTATGCTGAAAAACAACACGGCCAACATCAATACAACAATCAACTTTATGATTATTTATACATTTTTTTAAAAAAAGAAGCTCCAATCAATTATTGCATTGGTGATTAGAAGTAGTAGTTTTACTATCTATACAAGGTATGGGTATGCCACTAACAGAGATTACACTACTGTATACTGGCTCGAATCTCGACGGTGCAGTCACAAAACTGGTATAAATTCTTGTCTAGTGCCTCCAACAACACGCCACGCCACAGACGAATAGGGTTAAATAAATAAATTAATTAATTTTTTTTTTTTTTTTTAAACTTATTTAGAGTCTACCCACTCAGTATTTGAGCGAGCGTAGCGAGCGTCTCCACTTGACTCTTATGGCTCGAATGTCTGTTTTTTTTTGTTTGTTTGTTTGTTTTTTTTTGTTTTTTTCTTCTGTTACTGCTTCGGTACAGGTCGCACCGTTTCTCTGATCGACCTGAAATTTTGCTCACATGTACTACATACCACCTATGCGGGTTGCTGTATAGTTTTTGAAGATAATCCGATCGTTGGTAATAAAAAATTAAAAAATTAAAAAATTAAAATAAAAAATAAAAATGTTCCAATTGTTATGAAATTTTGCAGGGTCAATAAGTACAACATTCTCTCCTACAATAAGTATGAACAATATTTGGACTTATCATGTTCTTTTAATAAATTAATATATTAAATTAAAGGTAAAGCAATATTTCGGGTACTTTTAGTACCCTTCAAAAGGCAACAAACCAAACAAAACATAAAACTCCATTTTATATATTAATAATCCAATTTAATATATTAATTTATTAAAAGAACATGATAAGTCCAAATATTGTTCATACTTATTAAACCTAACTGTTCTAAGAATCTCAGTAGTTATAAAATTCTCTCCTATTTTACAAATTTTCAGCTAAATCGGTCAAGACCTTAAAGACTTATTGGTAATCATAATTCGAAAAATGATGTTGTTCCGATCGTTAAGAAATTTGTCAAGGAGGCAGTGAAGAAACAAAGACACACTTTAGAAGGCATTTTGATTACATTGTTGTCTTGTGGCGTCATTCAATTCAGCGATCAACAACAACATTCGAAGTTTTCGTCTTTTAAAGACTGTTATCTGATAAAATGGACATTATGGGAATGTCGTACTCGGGTCGTGTTGCAGTTACCGGTGCTCGCTCAACAACGCGACGGGACTTTAGCGTTTTCCTAGTGTAACTGATTTTCACTGGGGGACAGTAAACCAAAGCGACCAAGCCAACCATGTAGGCCCCGACGCAATCGACGAGCGAGCGATAACCAACCAAAGATCGATATTTTTATTGGATGAGCGTAGCGAGCGAAGTAAAGATTCCATTTCACTACACTGGAGAAAAAAATCCGGAATGTTTTTTTGTATTTTTGGCTGTTTGTTAACACGATTCCGGCTAAACCGATACTCCAATTGCGATGACATTTTCTGAAGTCCTTCGAAATCTCTAAACTTAAAACTGCCACGTTTTTTAGCACAATCAAAATATTATTTCCCATGAAAATCGCAATTTTACGATTTTTTTTATTTTTAAACAATTTCTTCGACTTAACACCTACATGCTTTATCCGATTGTAATGATTTTTTCACAGAATTTTAATTTTACAAATTCATATATTCGTGTGAAATTTGAGCGCAATCGAAATATTATTTCTCATGGAAATCGCAATTTTACGATTTTTTTCTATTTTTAAACAATTTCTTCGACTTATGCACACATGCTGCACACATGCTTTATTCGATTGCAATGATGTATTCACAGAACCTTAATTTTATGAATTGATATATTGGTGTAAAATTTGAGCACAATCGAAAAATTATTTCTAATGAAAATTGCAATTTCACGTTTTTTTTCATTCATTTCTTCTTCTTTTCTTTTCTGTTCTTCTTATTTTCAGTTCATTTTTTAAAATTACGATTTTTTTTGTTTTTAAAAAATATCTTCGACTAAGTAATGATATTTTTACAGAACAACAGAAAATCTGCATAACACATGGCAGCCCAATGCACCAATTACGCTCATCCAACAACGCGTCTGAAAAAGCGTTTGCGAAGCTTCCTAGTTGGATGAGCGTAGCGAGCGAAGCGAAGACTTCAATTTCACTGACCCCTCAAAAAATTTAGCTCCAATGTTTTTTTGTTTTGTTTTTTGTCTGTTTGTTCGCACGATTCCGGACAAACGGCATTTTTATGCGATCTTAATGAAAATTGAAGGGGACCTTCGAAATCTCTGAACTTAGACGTGCCACGTTTTTGGGTACAATCGAAGAAATATTTCTCATGAATATCGTACTTTTACGATTTATTTCAATTTTTAGTGCAATATTTTCGACTCATTTGGGCCGAGTCTGACCAAACGGGTAGGGCTACGACGTTCATATTTCACATGGACATTAAGATTATGGTGATGTAGTACCTTTTGCTTGAAAGAAAAAGTTGAAAAAGTTAGCCAGAAACCATAGAAATAAAGGTTTTAATATGTGTTTTTCGATTTTAAGTGCGATATTTTCGTCACATTTGGGCTGATTCTGACCAAACAGGTGGGGCTTCAATGTTCATATTTCACATGGACATTAAGGTTATGGTGATGAAGTATCTTTCGAAAGAAAAAGTTGAAAAAGTTAGCCAGAATCCATAGAAATAAATGTTTTAATATGAGTTTTTTGAGGTTTATAATAACAATTTACAAGTAGCAATAGAAACTTGACAACAATCTCCTACAATACATTCACAAAGCACTTGCAAAGGAAAAGTGGTCCCGTGCAAACTAAAAACTTACGCTCATCCATCAACACGGTGGGACTTTAGCGTTTTCCTAGTAAAAGGAAATATAGCAATCGGTGGTATGGACTCAACCATACTGATTTTGAGACCTTGGTCCGGATGGCAGAATTACCTTAGGCCTGTTCAGAACAACATAATGTCTTGAATTGGCAAAAATATCCCTCTTCGATTAGTTTGATATTCACCGATTATAAAAGTGTATCAACTTTATGTGTTTTGCGCCGTAAGTAGTGAAACGATTGTCATTTCCCCAAGACCCCAGTCACTCGTCCACGTATAAATAATAAATTCAAAGTTGTTCTGAATTGGCCTTGTTGATTCTGGCGTTGATCTGCGGGTGTTTGCACTGTCCATACCATTGATTGCTATATTTCATATTTAAAAAAAAAAGATCTTTGGTTGGTTATCGCTTACTTGTTGATTGCGTCGGGGCCTACAGGGTTGGCATTTGTCACTTTGGTTTACTGTCCCCCACTGAAAATCAGTTATATGACTGAATGGGTAGACTATAAATACAAATTTATTTATTTAAATCTTTGCCTAATGCTTTGCAATTCACTATTATTTTTTATTTTTTCATAAAATAAATTATTACCTTAACCATAATAGATAAACTAAAAAAGATTTTTAAATTTCCTGTCATTTCTGATAATCAAAACCGTATTTATTATACGCGTAAAAATCTCCTCCTACCCTCCTGGTTCCCACGAGTCACAATGTCCTGAATTCCATTTCTGAAAAGTTGGCAACCCTACTGACAAACAAAAACACTGGCTTAGACAAATTAATAATGTTGTCAATCGAAGACCAGATAACCGGATAGAAGTTTATTCCAGAGGCGGACCCTGATTGGATGTGCGAAGCTGCAGCTACCACTAGTAAAATAATATATTACTAAATACGGGTAACTATGCAAAAATTTTAAGAAATTAGTTATCCTTATGTTTGTCTAGTTTTTACACATTTAATTAATGTATTAATTAATCTATGTGATTAGCGGTAGCGTGTCATTTGCAAGCGCGTACAGCGATCCCTAGCTTTAAGAAGCTGGTGACAACTTTGAATCGCCTCCGGAAAGGAGGCTGCATGGAAGCTGTTTCTAGCGAAACTCTTCGGCCACCCGCGAACATTGCTTCGGAAACGTTCGAGTCACGTTCCCTTCCCACCCCACGCTACAGGTTGCCAGGGGCGGATACAGGGGGAAGGTGGGGGAAGGCGGGACTCCCCCCATGACCCTATGATGTTTGAATTTTTATTACTTAGCCAACTATCACTATGACATCTGAATCTTATTTTAGATTTTTAAAATGTGAGAAACATGTAGAGATAGGATAGGAGACCAACATGTGACATCGCAGCCCCACCCCCTGTAATATTTTTAATTTTTGCTTTTAAATCTGTCTAATATACCTCATATCATGTGGAACTTTCAATACCAATTTCTGGACTTTAAATCATATTTTTAACAAGTATTCAAGGCAGCTAGTCTGCTTACCAACCCTAGGGTTGAGAGTGTGGAATGTGTGTCTGTGGAGCTGAGGCTCATGTTTTCGGTTTCGGGTTTACCAGAGTGGCCTAAAAGTGACGTCACCCCCATGTTAAATCTGTACCGAGCTGGAAAGTGACACTGGCCTCATCTTTCGACGACGGAAAGCAAGGATTGAGGAATTCGGCAAGCATAAATGGCAACATCGGTGGGAAACTCCACCTAGAACGTGGATTTTGCGCCTGGGCAGTCGGCGAATGGCAAGCCTCAGCTGACCCGCGGAAATATGAATTTGGAACTCAGCTGACCCGCCAGACCGAGACACGTGACCGGACCAGCGAAGGACAAGTTTAGGCCCCGATTGAGCGGCGAGGGTGTGAAGAGCGTCCTACCTCGTTCACTGTGGGCTATCGTTTCGAACTGCACGGTTGAGTCCAAGGGTGCTTGTTGTTCGAACACTGAAACCCACGACCACGAGAGCCATGAGAGTCGTGAAGCCTCCGAATCCTACGGAGTGGGCGACCTGGCCTAGGGAGGTGGTTTTGTTGTAACGTTTTACTTGTTTTGAAAATTATTTTGTCGACGACGGCGCGTTTTCGGTGATCCCTATGTTGCAGGGTAACCAACAAAAGTACGTCTTGTAATGACGACCCAGCTATCACACGGTAATTTCTAGCTATTCAATAGTTGCGGGGAGCATGTGCTCGATTCAAGTAATTAGTTCCTGTCTTCGGACTGGCTTTGCGGCACCGCCGTCTGGATGTATGTAAGATACAAATTAGCTGCTTGTCGTGGCTCGGATTTCCCCATGTTAAATGATTGACATGCAAAAGGAATAGAGCTTTGTCGGTCTGCCGCTAGATAGGGCTAGTTAAGGGGGGCGGAAGTAGATTTATTTCAGGTTTAGGATTGGGACTTATGGCCGGGCTTTTAATTAATAAATAATAAAGGTGATAATTATATTTTTATTTAGTTGGAACGTTTTATATTGAGGAATTGTTTATTTTACATTAATTATGACAACAAACTCGTGTATGTAAAGGAAGTTTCACAGATCTAGTTCCAGATTTGAACCATAGATGGTGTTAGTTAAGGGGGGCATGAACTTCTTTACCGACTAAAAGTTCACTGAAAGTCATGACCAAATTTTGTTGAGCCACGACAAGCAGCTAATTTGTATCTTACATACATCCAGACGGCGGTGCTTTGCGGTGACGAGATAGGGTGCACGTGTTTGGTGCCAGTAAAACATACAACCACGTGGTGAGTAGATACCACGATGCTAGCGAGAGCAGCATCTCTCCCTCTACGAGACCTTCTGGAGCGGCGGTAAGCAATTTACGTATTCTGTACGAGTAGCCGAGAAGTACGCAGTAGGACACCAAGGTCCGCGTCCGCCACTGGACGCCTTCTCAGTAGGCCACCCGCACGACGGAACGAGAGACGCCGCTTGCAGCAACATCATCCCCCCCCCCTTCGGCTACGTAGAAGACCAAGGAACAGGATGGGACTTTGGAAAGAGAGAGGATAGTGTTGAGTAGAGCACTAGCATTTTATTGTATTTTTATTGTGTAACCTTGTATCTTATGTCTGTGTCACTTGTTTTGCTAGAAATCGGATCCGAATTTAACTTCACTAGAACCCATTTAACTTCAATTGTTGTAATTTAGCTTCACTGTTTTCATAAGTAAATATCCACTAAAAGCACACAGTCTCTTTTTCAAGTAGTGCATGTTTAATCCTTGCCTCCCCCAACTCACATGAGTAGTCATTTTGTGCATAAGGATCTTCCGTCCGTGCCAAGCCGAATCACGGCTGCGTGACCTAGTTTCTAGGCAGGAGCGTGCGAGGCCCCGGAACGAGCAGGAGCGGTCCAGCGATCGGCGTGGCTCACCATTAGCACGCATGGTAAGGCTAGCTATCTACCCCCATTGGGTAGGGTGCTAGGCGGTGCTGAGCTGAACTGGTTTGGTACACTCTGCAAGGTGTTTGTTAGGTTTGAGGTTCTCACATTTTATTTTACCCATTTTTGTTTCGTCTCTCCTTGAGCTAGTGGCAGGGCAAGCTACGAGGTAGCCATAGGACAAGGTAGGGTAACCTTTACCCACACCACCCTCCGACCAAAAGTGTTTCCGCTTAGTGGATCACGAGTGACTCACACTCTGGCGCTGGTCGGGTTTTTCGGGCAAAGTGGTGTTGGAAAGGGTTGCGACGTGACTTCACCAGGTAAGTGGTAGGGTTGTAGGAGCCGTGTTTAATTCCAGCTAGACTCCAACGTACTTGGAAGGTGTTAGCTTAGCTGTGTGAGAGGACGTGAAGTCACAAACAGCTTACGTGAAGTGGAGTAGGCGCGCCGTGATAGAAGACATAAACACAAATAAACAAATACAACACTACATTTCAAACGTTTCGGTCTACAAGACCTTCCTCAGTGAGTAGAGAAGAGATACTGAGGTGAAAAACTAAATCTAGGTAGCCGTTGGCTGGGGTGGGGGTGGGGTGAAGTGAAAGATGAGTGAGGGGTGTGGAATGGGTGACAGGGAGGGGTTAGAGAGGAGGAGAGGGAGGACTACCTAAGGTTTAAGTTAGGTTTGTGGCGCAATTTGCAAATCCATTGGTAGGCCAGTTCCCATCTTCTCAGTTCTCCATCGTGTACAGTGGGAGGGAGTGACCTGATGACACAAACTGTGAAACAGGTCACAAAGGGAAGGCCATGCCCATTGGCATGCAATGCCACAGGTTTCTCGAGGTTCTCCTCTCTTACATCCTGTCTGTGCCCATTCATTCGGGTTCGGAGAGTATTAGTGGCAAGTCCAACATACTCGGCGGGACATCGGGTGCATCGAAGTTGGTAGACGATGTTGCTAGTGCCACAGTTGTTGTTGTGCGTATGTCATAGGTCTTATTAGTGAGGTGGGCGGAGAAGGTCTTGACTGGTTCATGCATGGGGCACGTCTTGCATCTGGGTCTGTAGCAGGGGGAGGAACCGTGCATGACCGCTTCTCCTTGTTGGACCTTCTGTGGATCTCTCCTCACTAATAAGTCACCCAGGTTGGGGGGACGCTTAAATGCCACCTAGGGATATTCTGGCTAAGATCTTGGGTCATGGGTGACGCAGCCAGGATGTGACTCCCCCTTGAAGGATGGCATTTTAAACGTTGGGAGACCAGGGTGCCACCTGGTGACTAGCGGGACGATGTCAGTCTTGGTGTTACATTGGGTGGGTGGTGGTGTGACGGTGTGCTGTCTGGTCAGTCGTTGATAGACCTGTTCCTCCAAATAACCTCTGTTAACGAAAGCACGGAGTATCTTCTGGAGGTAGCACTCCAGATCCTGTTCCGTGGAACAAATTCTGCGACCGCGGGCAGCCAGCGAGGAGGGTAGGGAACGTTTCGTGGGGCAGGGTGGCAGCTTTCTCTGTGTAGGTACAGCTGTTGGTTTGGGAGGTTTGAGATGAACCCCCGTCCTGATGATCCCATTCTCCAAGTGGAGTCGATGTCTAGAAAGTTGACTTTCTGCCCAGAAGAGTCCCACGTGAATTTCACGGATAATTGCTGTTCAGGGTCTGGAGCGCCACCTTCAGCGTGTCTTCTCCATGGGGCCAGATGAAGAACATGTCATCAATAAAGCAGAGATAGCACAAGTGGTTGAGAGGTTGGCTTGCCCAAAAGTTTTCTTCGAGTCGACCCATGAATAAGTTTGGGATACGATGGGGCCATTCTGGTACCCATCGCAGTGCCTTGACCTGGATGTATTTGGGGGTCAAGGAATCTAAAGGGTTTTTCGTGGTGAGAACCATATGGGCAAGAGAAACTAAGAAACGGTGTTGGGTTTGGTCCCTGGTGGTCCTTTGTGTTTTTAGACCTTCCTTTCACAGTTGCAAATTTTGTATTAATTAATTAATTTATTATTATTATTATTATTATTATTATTATTATTATCATTATTATTATTATTATTATTATTATTATTATTATTATTATTATTATTATTATTATTTTTTTGCCTTCCACCTCAGATTTGATCGAGAATTAGGGTCACCAATCAATGTTAAGCGAGCGAAGCGAGCGTTTCCATTTGACTCTGCCGGAAAAATTAGTCACTGGTTTTGTTTTTTTTTTGTTTGTTTGTTTGTTTTTTTTTTTTTTTGTTTGTTTTTTTTTTTTTTGTTTGTTTGTATGTCTCGCCATAACGTTCGAACGGAGGCTCGGATCGAGTTGAAATTTTGACCATCCGCAAGCTTCGTTCTCGATTGAATGCCATTAGTTTTGTGGCAAAATCGTTCAAAAGTTACAAAGTACATTAAAGTTAATCGAAAGTTTTTTTCTAAACTTAACGGGGACAAAATCTGAGATAGCCAAATCATTTAGAATTTTTCTTTATTCTATATGAATTCTTAATCTAGTAGGGCATATTTTGCATCTACTCTACTTTACCATAAACACTAATCAATCAATCAATCATCAAAATAATATACTAGACACATTCTCCTGTACATCATTGCTGTTTTCTGTGCCATCAGCAATTATTATCACAATATCACATCAAAAATGCTTTATATCCAACTTTTCTTATTATATATGAGTTCTTAATCTATAGTAGCGCATGCTATTGTTTTGCATCTACTCTACTTTAACATAAACACTGTGTTTATCATTATTAATCAATTAATGAATCATCATATATATATATATATATCAATATTATCAATCATCATAATATCCATATCAATATCCATATCAATTATCATTTATGCTTTATATTCAACTATTCTTTCTTCTAACACTGTGTATATCATTATAATTACTATCACTTTTATTATTAATTATTAATTATAGACTATTCACTTTCTCTGCAAAGAGTTATACTTTTACACTGTACTAGTCTAAGTGAATAAAAATATCTATCTATCTATCTATGTCCGTCCGGTCACGAATATGTTAATTTTATTTTTATCCGATAAGTAGTGTAGATGGAAATTACATTATAACAAAAGTAACGTTGCCATGGCAACGAAAAGACGCGCGAAGTTTCTAATGCACTGCCACCTAGAAGTAATCAAAATACTTTCGAGGAAGCAGTCTATTATTTGTCAACAAATAGTTTTCCCAAGGAGTCAAGGTCCTCTAGATGGCGGTGGATTTTGTTCACAAAGTAAAGGTTTACACACGGGTTTACCCAAATACCTTGGCAATAATAAATAATATTGGAAACATGGCCCTGTGGACAGCGAACGTCGCAAATTTTAAAATTTAAAAAAATGTGCAATGTGGGTCTAGCTATAGCACGTGCTCGCTTATCAACGCGTCCAACTGAGCGTTCCTAGTAAGCTCAACATGACGAAAAAACAAATTGACGCACACAAAATATATTGTTTGATATTGCATTCAGCCCACCACTTTTGTCTAAAACGCCCCATTCCCACCGTGCTTTTTCCACGGATGTACGAATCAACCCCCCCCCCCCCCCCGCCCCCCCTCCCCCCCGCCATTGGTTATGTCCTAGATCCGCCACTGCCCATTGCTACACGCTTGGACTTGCCCAAAGTAACCGGCAGTTGTGAGATCTTCCCCTATGTAGATAGATAGATAGATAGATAGATAGATAGATAGATAGATAGTACTTTATTGTTGGTTTAAGGCTATTCCACCGCGTTTTTCTATTTCCAAAATATGCTACTAAGTCAAAATATAGTGAATGGCTTTGAAACATGGCTATTTTAGAAAATCAAAAATATTTTTTCCAAATTTTTCTGATCCGGTACACGGCCAATATAGCCACCTCAAAATAATTTCAAACTTCAATTCGCCAGGGCACACCATTCAACGTAGGGTGTTGTGCTTTTGTGACATTAATTTTCAACTGTTTTTCTTTGGACTGACTGAGAGAAAACAGATTTATTTTAACAATTGTCTTTCCTGCGAATTTTTTCGTTTGGCGGTACAAATCGGTAAAAAATACCGCCAAACGAAAAAAAATTTGCTGGAAAGACAATTGTTAAAATAAATCCGTTTTCTCTCAGTCAGTCCATAGAAAAACAGTTAAAAATTAATGTCACAAAAGCACAACACCGTACGTTGAATGGTGTGCCCTGGCGAATTGAAGTTTGAAATTATTTTGAGGTGGCTATATTGGGCCCTGTACCGGATCAGAAAAATTTGGGAAAAATATTTTTGATTTTCTAAAATAGCCATGTTTCAAAGCCATTCACTATATTTAACTTAGTAGCATATTTTGGAAAATAGAAAAACGCGGTGGAATAGCCTTAAATACATACAGAACCATGTAACCTAACAACAAAAAGGCGAGGTTCAATCCAACACGATTGTTCTTCCACCTAAGCCATATACATATATAGAAATTTAACATTAATAACATTAACATTAATTAATAACATTAACATTAGTTAACATTAATAACAAAATACAAACGTAGTCATGGCTTGATAAACAACCATGTGAGTGAGTGCAAGTGTAAGTAAAGTAAATACGTAGTTATTTATCGACTTTCTTACTCGCACTATACTGACAAACTTACCACGCCACTGTCCTGGCCTTGTAGGCGCCAGATGTAATAGAGGTCTTTAGGGCATGAGGGCATTTTAGCTTGGGGCAATGCTTTGCAATGTCATACTCAAAGGGTTGAAGATTTAAAAATAAAAATGTTAAAAATGGTAATGTGACTTCAAAACCCGATTCTAAACCCTCCCATAAACAAATATTTTTTTTTTAACGTGCTGCCAATATCTTTATTGTTTATGGATTTATATTACACTTTTATTTTAAATCAGATCTCAAGATTCCGTTAAGTCTAATGCAAGGATACAAGGCTCAAAGTGGCGGGGGCGTTCAAAATTTCCAATTTTAACAACAAATATGGCCAACGTTCACTGTCTTATTCAGTTCCTACTACGTTCAAAACAACAACTGCATTCCCCACTGAAAAACCTTGTCTAACATCTCAAAAATTAAAACAGAACTAAAATCACATCTTATTTCTGACACCTTTTGACAGTGTATTTCGATTTTTAAACGCTTTGTTATTTTAATGTAATTTTTTTGATTTCACAAATTAACTATATATGTCGACCAACCATGGTATTTTATATTTTATACATACTTGTGTTCGTGTTTATTTTGGTTCTCTGCTCCGTTCTCTGTGTTGTCACCTTCTATATAATTTTTAATTTCTCTGTAACATCCCACAGTTAAGCCATGTTCAGGCTTTGTGTTTTTTTTGATTATATACTTGTTAGATTTATTTTTGTATGTAATGCTATTATTTTTGTACAATTGATATGTTGTATGTACATGTATGTGTGTATGACAATAAATTTGTAGGGAAAAAAATATAAACACGTCCTTACTTCGAGTACGAGGTTCGCAATGTGCGCAATGCATTGTGCGTCAAAACGCACGCAAAGGCATTTTAGTAGATTTTAAATAGCAGTAATTCGAGATATTTTTTCTTGATAATTCAATCGTTTATAGGCTACTATGATAAAATGTTACCGTACCTAATCCTAATCGTACCTACGGTCTACCTATAGCATCTGGGCTACACGAAATATTAATCTGGCGTTTCAATATTGTGCAAGGTCCAATTAATGTGTTTCATGTCCATTTCCTACTTCAAGAGATATCATGATGTTGAGTCTGGATAATGTTTCAAATTCATCATAAAAGTCTACAGAGGCCTTAAGGGAGGACACAGGTGAAAAATTTCCAAAAACTATGCCGTTGATGCAATGTTCATGAAACTTTGGGGATAGGTAGAAAACAACAAACAAATTGAAAAAATACCAAACCATTTCCAAATTTTCAACTTTTCAACCCCTAAAAAACCCTAAAACCACCCCAAAAACCGTCAATGCTAGGGAAACATGTCATTTCTATACCCTTCAACATAGAAGTCTCAAATTAATTTTAAAATCTTCTATTGGCTCTGCATTACAATCTTGTGTATGGGTTTTAAGTTTTAACTTATATATTTTGATTGGCACATCATCAAAATAAATATATAATATATGATAAATAATTATCTTACAAATTATTTTCCCGTGGGACTGGGAGTAAATATTAATTAATCTAAAATTCGATTCCACAGTTTGTAGGTAAATGTAGTATGAGCCACCATAAAAAAAATCAGCTCATTTGGTCAAATGGTTTAGGAAATATTTGTTTCCCAAATATGTTATGCGTAGTTTAAAAAGATCGGAGATAATAAACAATGAACAAAATTACAATAACATATTATATGTACTATTTATATTAAACTAATTAATAATAATTAATAATAAATATATTTTATAAAAAATGTATATAAATATAATATGTTACATATATTATAATATAATATGTTTAAAAAACTACGTTAAACCATAAATAAATAAATATATATATAATTATACAAAACATACAATAAATATATATATATATATATATATATGAATATATGGTTTTTAAGCATAAGCCCGCTTTAAGGACATAGTTATTGATTCATAGCAGTTGTCGAAAAAGTTTGCCCCGACTGGGGTTCGAACCCAGAACCTCCGGCTTAACGTGCCATAGCTCTACCAATTAAGCTACCGGGACCACAGAACAGACCTTTGGAAACTGCTATTTGTTGTGACTGTTGACTTACATGACATAAATCCAACAGAAGACGGCAATGTAGCTGTCAAATCTGAAAGATTGCATGGATAAATTCAATCACATCTCATCTCCCATGAGTTGGGTAGTATGAATATATGGTTTTTAAGCATAAGCCCGCTTTAAGGACATAGTTATTGATTCATAGCAGTTGTCGAAAAAGTTTGCCCCGACTGGGGTTCGAACCCAGAACCTCCGGCTTAACGTGCCATAGCTCTACCAATTAAGCTACAGAACAAACCTTTAGGAAACTGCTATTTGTTGTGACTGTTGACTTACATGACATAAATCCAACAGAAGTCGGGGCAAACTTTTTCGACAACTGCTATGAATCAATAAATATATATATATATACACGTTTAAAAAACTACTAAATTAAAAAAGCTTTATTTTTTTATTTTTTTTTACTTATTAGAATTATATAAAGCATAAAACACATTTTTTATTTTATGTAACTATTTCGTTTATTCACGCCTTTTTCACCTGTGTCCTCCCTTAATACGCGTTTCCAGGCAAAGGGGTTGCTACCTGGTGGCGAAAAATGTAACTGCCCAATCAGTGATAGTCGGAGGAGCGCGCTATGTGCTTACCTGAAGAACACATGTCATTCCGTGTTTGTCACTTATAAATATGTACAATCACAGGTACATTGTCGTTGCTCTCCCAAAATGTTGTTAATTGATGATAATCAAAAACATGGGGGTGCACCAAAATGATAAAATCGCTCTCCAATATGCGGGATTCGAGACCATGTCCACCAGAATAATATTACTATATTTAGACCTGCGCCTCATGCACCCATGAGACACCGAGGATGGCATTTGTATCCATATTACAATTCTCTAATTGTAATCTCATAAAAAATCATTGGTATTTATAGGCTATATACTAAATATATGCTAACAGGGTACGATTAATACGAAATCAAATTCAAACCGTCAAGAATGTTCACAACTCAACTCGCTTCTTATGGCACTTTTCATTGAGATCTTCTTCAGTTTTATTATGATAATTTAATATAAATAAAGTCATTATAATAATAACAAAAATAATAATAATTGTATTAGGGCTTATGCACAAGTCCCAACTCCTTTTCTACCTAATATAGTTAATGTATAGGCCTACATATACCGTTTACCGTCATTGTTCATTTATTACATAATATCATAATAAATTCGATTTATATTAATACAATAGAATAATGTAGTGAAGCTGGGTTATGCTAATGTTATTTGGTTTAGTTTAATTTATTATTAAGTCTATTTTACATTCTTTGTTACACTACATGTAACATGTCATTGTGTAGTGATTATATTATGTAATTGTATTTTGGAATTTTGTATTTGGTAATTGTAATGTAATTTCATGTGGCCTATTAATTATAAAACAGCAAGTTAGGTTTATTGTGCAAAGTGCCAGAGGTGTAGCAAGCTCACTTCCCTGTACTAGTTACTTCACTGTTATGGAATGTGATCAGTCAGCACTTTTGTGTAAAGTGTGGCTGGCTGTGATGACATTCACCAGGTGAGGTAATTAGGAAGAAGTGACTTGACTAGAGACTAGGACAGGTGGCAGGCTGGGTGTGACATAGGAATTAGAGTAGGGTCTGGTGTGCTCTCAAAGACAGGTGTGGTTAAGTCTGATTCAAACTAGTCTAAATTCACATTTATAATTCTGCAACTCTGTATAACAATCACCAAAATTAACAAGAAAGTACTTAGCAATAAACCACCAGACTTACAAAAGTAACCAGACTACAGTCACTGGAAAGAGAAAGCTTCCCCTACCATCTGTTTCCCCCAAACCACCCCTAACATCTACGGCAAGGCAGGTCCTGGCTCCCCACGACAACCTACAACCATCCTTCGGTACCAGCTGCCGCAGTCCAGGTTGCAGCCAAAAACCACGTCCTTCGGAGAGTCCAATCCGCCCTCGAACTCATCTAACATCTACGAGCTACGAGTGGTGGAGCGGCATTACATTGGTGGCAGCGCTTCCGGACTTCTGCTCGCCTGGACTTCGGCTGTACCGGTGCCTGTTGGAGAAACTACGATCCGGCCCAAGGACTACAGCCTGCTGAGGAAACTACGATCCGGCTCAAGGACTGCAGTGCGTCTGTTAGACGAAAAGGTACATCACTTCTCATCATATCGGTTACAAGTTTAGGTTAAGGTTGTGTGTATTAATTTATTGTATCCTATATATTGTCTGTAATCAAGATGAGTACAAGTGGGTCAGATGTAGAGGTGGCAGTTCCGCGTAGTCATGTGGGTGGTGTGTTAGGCCTGGTGGAAGTGTTCACTGGGGAAAGAGGGTCACAGAGTGTGGAGGATTTTCTCACCTCTGTGGAAGAAGCCGCCATTATCGGAGACTGGACGGAAACACAGAAAGTAGCAATAGCAAAATTAAGATGTAAAAATTTAGCAAAGGATTTTATTGTAGCAAATGAGGAGGTCAAGTCCTTGAAAACATGGAAGGAGTTTCGATCAGAGCTGGAAAATAAATTTAAACCACGCGAGCCTCTAGTTCATGCGGAAGAAGCTTTTCGAAGGGTGTACAGAGTCACGTGAAACGGCCAGGAATACGCCATCAGACTGAAAATAATGGCTGTGTGTATTGTGTCAGGGAAGCAGGGCCTGGGAAGGTGCTGAAGTGGAGCTTAGGGAGAAATGAGTAGATGAGAGGATACTTGCTCAGTTTTTAAGTGGGCTAAAAGATGGAATTAAACGGTTTGTTCTTACGCGTTCTCCTACAACTATGGCAAAGGCAATCGATGTAGCGCAAGAGGAGGAGGACAATGAAAGAATGTCGGTACCACGAGCTCAAAATAGGCATGTAAACCTAGTTTCTGCGGAATTAGCTTCACAACATCTACCTTTGGTGAGGAATGAGCAAAGTGGCATGTCAAGCAGCACCTTAGCAAATTACGGTTCTGCCTCAGGTAGGCCTACGTGGGATAATACAGGAGACACAGGTTGCCATCGCTGTGGGGGTAAGGGCCATTGGAAAAAAGACTGTCCGAATCCATATCGTCCGGAATGCTACTTTTGTCATCGAAGGGGGCACGTGGCTAGAGAGTGTCGGGCTAAACTTCGAGGGAACGGAGGGATAAATCGAGACTCGACTCCTGGTAACTGGGGTTCATGGGGACAGCAGCCTACACAGTTTAACCCTCAGTTTAGAACACAACCATTCAACAGCAACCCTTGGGGACCGCAGTGGGGTTATGGACAACCACCAGTGAGTTACGGGCAGGCTCCTTGTTTTCCACCTTTCCAGCAGAACAGTCAGCCCATGCCGCAGGGACAGTTGCCTCAGAACAGCAGTGGTTCAGCACACGCAAGTCAGCCGGTAAGCCACCCAAACTCCAATCGCTCCCTACCTACACCCCGAGGTGGGGAGAACAGAGCAAACTAAGGTTACCCCTTGACAACGTAGACACCTTTGTATTTAGCTCACAGCACAGTAGCAGTTTTAGGACGCTCAGTGTTTCTCTACGAGTAGGGGACATGAATTGTGAGATGCTTGTGGATACGGGTGCTATGATTACCATCGTCAAGGAAGCTCTGACAGAGGGGTTGGAAGTGAGGCCAATGGATTGTGGAGGTGTTAGAAGTATCTCGGGTCACCCACTTCCTCTTATTGGTACAGCTACAATAGAATTTACTCTAGATGGTCATAAATTTAGTCATGTCTGCTACGTTTCTCCCAATGAACTAAACATAAGTGCAAGTGGATTGTTAGGTCTCGATTTTTTGGAAAGGAATGAAGCACGTATTGATTTGAGTAAGAAGCAGCTTTGGATGCGGGGAGTGTGTGTTCCGCTGTCTGGTGAAGTGAAAACCCAGTCTGTTTTGACAAGTTTGGGTGTAGACATGGCTGGCGTAGCTTCGTCACCGCCGACTCTGAAGTTGTTGCCAGTGGTAGCCTCTCCGCTAGTACAATCTATGCCAGTGAAAGAAGAAGAAATTGTAGATTTAGATTCTAGGTTAGATGGTGTTGAGCAGAGTCAACGTAACACTACGGCTAAGCAAGCTCCCATAGTGAATGAGTGTGTTTCTCTCCAAGACTCAGCAATAGAGTCACCAGAAAGTAATATTAAGTTAGTAAGTAAGTTCTCAAGAAAAGAATCTCCTCATAGAAGTAGTGATGTGACAGTTTCTCCTCAGATTAAGGTTAAGGAAACTCCCCATAAGAGAAGTGGAAAGGTATCTCCTCAAAGTTTGAAGAAAGTTTCTCCTCAAGAATGGAAGAAGGAGACTCCTAATATTAAATATGAAAAGTTAGCTCCTCAAGTCTCAAGCAGTGGGGAATCGCATAGAAGTATTGTTAAGCCAGCCTCTCGTGCCGCAAGAAAGAAGGTTTCCAAGAAGAGAGCTAAAATATTTTCTGGTAGTGGGGTTAGGGAAGGTCAAGTAAGCAATGTTCAACTCCGATCTTCTGAGCCAGACGAAGCAGCTTGTGTGGACGGACTGCTGATGGATATTCGAGACACTCAGACCGCAGACGAACCTACTGGTAGCGCATTAGCTAGCGGTTCATTGGAGGGACAAGCGGAGTGTGCAGAGGTTCATGAAGCAATCAACCTGGACAGCCTAGGACGGGACACTCAGCTCGACAAGCATTCCATGGAAGAGGAGAAGACAGCTACCATGAGCTCTGGATTGATCACCCAGGGACCATGCTACGTTCGTCTTCGTGGTGAATTAACCGTTCCGCCTCGCTGTGAGATGCTGTGTACTGGAGTTCAAGACTGGCAAACAACCGGGGACGTTTGTGTGGAACCTGCTACTCTCACTGTTTACGGTGTTTCTGTGGGCCGAGTGCTCGTCACTTCTAAGCCTTCCCGCGAGGTTACGCTGAAGGTGATGAATGTGACACGCATGCCGTTGGTGGTTCCGAGAAAGGCTATTCTAGGCATAGCAGAAGAGGTGAATCATACACCCGCACCATGCCAGGATACCAAGCTAGTGGCACATGTGTCAGGTATTGGAGATGTAGCGGATGCTCCGCCATTGGACCAGTACTTTGAGCTCGACCACCTGGATTCAGAGGATCGCAGGAAGTTGCTTGCCTTGTTAGAGGAATATCGTGACGTGTTCTTTATCCCTGGTGATAAATTGGGTTGTACTCAGTTAGTGAAACATAGAATAGATGTTGGTGATGCTAGCCCAGTAGCAAAATACCCGTATCGAGTACCTCATAGTCAGAGACCGGTGTTACAGGAAATAATAGATGGTATGCTTGAAGACGGGATAATTACGCCATCAACGTCACCGTGGTCGGCACCTGTGGTCTTAGTCAAGAAAAAAGGAGGAGGGGATGGACCATCAGGTTTGAGGTTGTGCATAGATTACCGTGGGATAAACGCACTGAGTAAGCGTGACTTTTTTCCGTTGCCCCATTTGCAGGATACGCTTGACCAGCTAGGAGGGGCAGAGCTATTTTCGTGTCTTGATTTTTATTCGGGATATTGGCAGGTGGAAATTGACGAGAGGGACATTGACAAGACAGCATTTTCCACTCAGCAAGGGCACTTTGCTACGTTAAGAATGGGATTTGGTTTAAAGAACGCGCCGTCCACTTGGCAGCGGTTAATGTATGCTGTGCTATCTGGCCTGACTGGGGAACAGTGTCTTGTTTATTTGGATGACATTGTGGCCTACTCTGGAAGCAGTGTGGATGAACACCTTGTCCGGTTGAGAAACATTTTTGAGCGGCTTCGAAGTGCTAACCTGAAGCTTAAACCATCTAAGTGCAAGTTCATGCAAAAGGAGACAGGCTATTTAGGACACGTAATATCAGCTGAAGGTGTTCGACCTGATCCTAGCAAGATTGCTGTGATAAAAACATACCCTCAACCTAAGTCCGCTCGGGATGTAAAAGCTTTTCTTGGCCTTGTTGGTTTTTATCGTCGATTTATTGCTGATTGCGCGGAAATTTCAGTGCCGTTAAACCGCTTAACTCGCCAGGATGTCAAGTTTGACTGGTCACCAGCGTGTCAAGAGGCGTTCGAGAAACTGAGAAATGCCTTGTGTACAGAGCCTGTGTTACTCCGTTACCCAGATTTTAAGAAACCATTTACGTTGTCATGTGATGCAAGTGGCTATGCAATCGGAGCGATTCTGTCACAGAAAGTAGATGGGTTGGAACAGCCAATTGCTTATGCTAGCAGGGGGTTGAATGAAACAGAGCAGAGGTGGTCAGCAACAGAGAGGGAATGTCTTCGCGGTAGTTTGGTCGATTAAGCATTTTAATTGTTACCTCTACGGGAATGAGTTCACGGTTATCACGGATCATCGGCCACTAGTCTGGCTATTTAATTTGAAGGATCCTAGCTCAAAACTCATGCGGTGGGCACTGATGCTCTCAGAGTACGAGTTTAAAATTGTTCACAGGCCTGGGAGGAAACATGGTAATGCTGACGCGTTGTCTCGGTTAGCAGTGTGTGCTCTGATACCGTACCAGCCCTTGTGGGATCGGACGCACATTCGAGAGGAACAGAGGCGTGATGAACGGTGGAGTGCAGTGATCGAGAGTTTGGAAAGTGACCCAATGTCTAGTGAGGTGTACACTCTGGATGAAGAGGGACTGCTGTATAAGATGAAGTCTGGAATGGAGAGGACAGACCAATTAGTCGCGCCTGAGGCAATGAGAAGGGATATAATTAAAATTTACCACGATTTACCGATGGTGTCGCATGGAGGTTTTAAGAAAACACTGGGACTGATTAGAAGTTTGTTTTATTGGCCAGGAATGTACGGTGACATCAAGAGGTACGTGGCATCATGTAAATCGTGCTTGGAACACAAATCTCCACCTAATCGTAGGAAAGCACCGTTACAAGCATTTGCGGAGGTGACTTCGGCATTCGAAAGAGCCAGCATGGACGTCGTCGGGCCGCTACCTTTAAGTGACGAGGGATTTAAGTACATCTTAACGTATCAGTGTGCGTTTACCAAGTATCCTGAAGCATTTCCGATGCGAGACCAGACAGCAGCGACAGTAGCGAAGACCTTTGTGACTGGTATCGTGGCGAGACATGGCATTCCTCGGCAGCTTCTAACGGACTTGGGTTCCAACTTTGTTTCAAAGATGATGAAGGAAGTGTGTAAGCTACTCCAGATCGAGAGGATTCAGACGTCAAGCTATCATCCTGAAAGTAATGGTATGCTGGAACGTACCCATCGTGTGCTAAAGGAGATGTTGTCTCACTTCGTACAGGATAATCAGCGAGACTGGCCTGAGTGGATCCCATATGTGCTGATGGCGTATAGGGCTTCGATCCATAGTGCGACTGGGGACACGCCGTTCTATTTGCTACACGCGAGAGACTTTCCGTTTCCTTTTCATAGTTTTGTTCAACCGCAACGTGTTAAGTATGATGTAGCTGAAAACTATGCGTCTGAGATGGCGGAGCGATTGAGGATTGCTTTTGATCAGGTTCGGACTAAGCTTCGTGCGGCCCAAGAAGTAAGAGCAGCTCAGTACAACAAGAAATCTGGACCTGTCACTTTTAAGGTAGGTGATCAGGTTTACTTGAAAGTTGAAGCAGTGAAACCTGGAACAACAAAGAAGCTGGGACCTAAGTGGACTGGACCGTTCCGGATTTTGTCTCAAACTTCACCGGTAAACTTCCGGATCAAAGGAGTGTATGGTGGAAAAGAACAGCTTATTCACTGTAACCGACTGAAACATGGACCTGTAGGGGGAGATGAGCCTGTTCAGGAAGTGGATCAGCCTACGGTTCCTACGATACCTCGGAAACGAGTTGACAAAAAATCGTCCACTCTACATGCTACGGAAGACATTTGGGATGAGGATGTGGTGCGTACAGGGAGGCGGGCTAGAGCGCATGAAGACCGGATGGAGGAACATTCTCAGGATGGTGCCAGTGCATGCTCATCAGAGGAGGAGGAAAGTGATGATGATAGTGTTTCGGCGCGAGATTCCTTGGATGAGTCATCGCCCGGTTCACCTCGAAGTGATGATGATAGTGTTTCAGCACGAGATTCCTTGGACGAGTCTTTACCTGGTTCACCTCGAGTGTCAGAACGAGACTCATTGGAGCTTTCGGGGGATAGCTACGAACAAGATTCCTTACAGGATGTTTCTATCCCTAGTTCACCGCAACAGTATGAGCAAGATTCCTTGGAAGAGGTTGAAGCAGGAGCACAGATGCCTTTGGATGTACCAGAGGTGGCTCAGGATTTGCAGCCAGTGGTCATGGGTCCGGCTCTTCCTCGCTATGGACTTCGTAGTGTTGGCCAACCGGATGAACACCCTTGGGTTCTGCCCAAGAGAATTTGAAGACCTAGTTTTGATGAAGGATATTCCACAATTTTGTAGAATAATTGTGTGGTGCTGTTGTGGAAGTGGAGCCAATAGCGTGTTACCTTCACGTTGCAGATTGAAATGGCAGTCATACTGGGCTTCATATGGATGAGTGGTGTTCTCGCGGTCTATGCAGTGGATGGACAGCAGCCGCTGATGGTGGATGCAACCCCTCGGATGGAGGGAGGAGTAGTCTTCATCGACCAGGGATCATTTCTGCTCTCGGGGGACAAGTGGACGCTAGTTATCGATGTAAGCTTAGAAACCTATAAGGCTACCCTGTATAATCTTCTGAATCAGACTAGAATAATAAGGCAGTTCTATTCACGAGGGGCGAGTCAGGTTGGTTCTCAAACAGGATTGGTCAATGCAAATGGATCGGAAGTTATACATGCAGCAATTAACAAAGTACTTTCCAGGGAGATATTTATAGTTGAGAAGTCAGCAAATTCTATTCTAAAGATGGTCATGGATGTGGGCAAAGTTCTGGAGCAGCCTTGTCGGAAGCGGCGTGATACAGCATGGTTTGGACTCGGTGGCACGGTGTTGAAGAAACTTTTTGGTACAGCAGTCGACTCAGATGTGGAAGAGGTGCATCGGGCTGTAGGTAATCTGACTGAACGTACTAAAAGTATTACACATATAGTAAAGTTGCAAGCCTCTTTGATTAATGATGTGTACAATGCAACGACTGTGAACGCGGAAGCTATTGGTCATGTGGCTGATGCTACAAAACTGTTGGCGGCCGAGTTGAGGACTGTGAGTGTGGCTTTCCGGAGGATGGAGGCGTCAGTTAAGGATATGATTGTTGGAACGATGATGTTGGATTCCTCGCTAAGGTTGTTGGAGCTGATTTTGAGCCAGATTGCAAATGATCTAAATTTGTTTATGGAAGCCTGGGACTCAGCGGCAACTAGGCGCTTGAGCCCTTTCTTTGTTCAGCCGAGCAAACTTCTGGAGGTCCTGACGCAGATTCAACCTCGGCTGCCGAAGGGTTTAACTTTCTTAGCTCCTCTCTTGTTGGATCGGATACATGTATACTACGAGCTAGCTGTGGTTCACACGGTACTTGATGGGGCTAATATACGATTCTTTGTTGATATTCCCCTCCTCGGTCCTAACAGGGAATTTTCTCTGTATCGGGTGGCGGAATTGCCTTATAAGTTGAGTGGGCCTGCGAATCTTTTTGCATTTGTGAAACCGAGTCATGATTTTTTGGCTGTGTCGAGTGATCGGAGGAAGTTTATGGTCATGGATGCTGCGGAATGGAGCTTATGCCTAGGGACTACCATGAAGCTATGTAATCCCACCCGGCAAGTGCAGGAGTACCCGGAGAAGAGCTGTCTGTTTGCCTTGTTTATGGGGGATGTGGAATCTGCCGGGGCGCTGTGCGACTACAGGGTGATGCGGGGACCTGGGTCTGTGTTCTATGCTTCACGGAGTAATAGCCATTGGGTGTATAGTGTGGCCTCAGAGAAGCGGGTAAATGTGCAATGCCTCTCATAGACTGTGGGAGTGGGGGCTGATGTTACCGCAGTTCGAAAGATAGACGGGGTGGAGTCCTTAGATTGGGGAAGAACTGCTATGCATATGCAGAGGGAAACATCCTGTTGCCACACTACAACGCAGTCGCGGATCTGGGAGACTGGTCGCGTGTCTTCATGTTCCCAGCATTAACAGCTATGCATTGGGATAAGGACCTAGAGATTGTTATGGAGCCAAGAGTGGATCATGGGGACCCTGTGTGGGCGGCAGTTGACAAACTTCTTAACACTACAGTGGGGTTGCAGCCAAAGGATGGTGGTATATCATTGAGTCACCTAAAGTCCCTGGTAAAAGAACTGGATGAGGATGCCAAGGCGGGAAGCTACTTTCATGTATCTACATTAGTGCACCATGGGTTGATTTCATGCATTGGGTTTGGGATGGTCATGCTGGGCCTATGGGTATGCTGTAGCAAGAGGATTATAGCTCTGATTAAGCCCAAGCCTAGGATAGTACAACAGCAACGCCCTGTGCCTCTATCAAGACTAGGTCGAGTGGGGGAGATGGGTCCAACTTCTCAAGGCAATGCTGAAGAACCTGATAACATGCAGGAAGGCTCTGAGCAAGTCACAGGCCAGAGGGGGGTGAGATCTGATCCACAGTTTTGAGGAAATGAGCCTGTGCCAGCGTGGTCAAGGGCGTGGCATTAGGAACTAGCCTACCTGCCTAGATTATGCTTAAAGTAATCACCTCTTTCACATTGTTGTGTATGTTAGGGCTACCCACCTGTGCTCAACTTGACCTTTAGGTCTAGGCCTATTGATGTAAATGACTGTATTTTGTATTTTTACATGTATCATTTGTGAATAGTCCATCACTACGTTTACCAAGGGTTTTAAAGCGAGCTATCTCAAGCCGGCTTGGCTTCAAGCCGACCTCAAACGCTTGGTAAACACTTGAAAGCGAGCTATCTCAAACCGACCTACCAAAGTGAACTGGCTCGCTTTAAACGAGCTAGCCGAGCCTTGCCAACTTGATAGGGAGAATTATGAGTATCCACTGGTGCCGTTCTAGAACAAATCGGGCGAGAATTGATGCCTTTCATGCAAAAAAGTCATAAAGGCTATATAATATAGCTACAGTTTAATAATTGGTTTCATTTAATAATTTTGTTTTGGGAAATAAAATGGTTGAAAACTGACGTGTTAGTAGGTTCAGCAGACTGTGACGAAATTGGGCTTTTGTAGCCACGCCTCGGACTAGATGAAACCGGCTTGAGATAGCTCGCTTTAAAATCGTTGGTAAACGTGGTGCATAATAAGGTGTAGGTTTATGTATTTTCTCATCATGATGCCCACTTTTGTGAGAGTCAGCAATTTTTTTAGTCAATTTAGCACTTTTGTAAACAACTGGGTTCTGAGTTTGCCATGCTGTAAGGAGCTACCAACCATATAAAAAGTCAAAGTACTAAATTCACTGCCATCTTGTTGCTGTTTACAAGGCTGTGTGTTGGGTTGGTGACACTGTAAATCATGTGTATTTTCAATCTTGACAGATGATTCTGACAGGAACTAAATTTGTTTTGGCATCCAGAGAAGGAAATATATTTATTGTAAGTAGTAAAGGGTTTAAGTGGGAGAATAAATTAATAAAGACTAGGTTTAAGACCATGTTGTGTAATGTTGTTATAATAATGCTAGATGTGATTTGTAATGTGAATAGGTTATTTTTGCTGGTAATACAATAATATTTCAAAATTAATGCAAGTAGGCCTAGCCTGTAAATATTTGTGATGTCTCTAGGACTGGAGTTTGGATACTGTTCGTAGTTTTATGTTTGCAGATGCTGAGCCTACCCTATGTTGATCTGACTGCACCCGACGGGAATCGCTTCTGGACTTGGGCCTAGATTCAGCCTAAAGCCTAGCTGACTGTGTGTCTTCGTGCCTTCCGCAAGCTGGGGGAGCGATCATCGTCCGGGCCAGTTAGTCTGCTATGGGCTGGTTCATCACTGTGATTTGGACTTGAACTGATTGTGAAGTGATGTTGGAAACAGGAACCACACCTCAAGAGATATGGTTCTGTTTGAAAGTGTGAGGCAATGTAGTGAAGCTGGGTTATGCTAATGTTATTTGGTTTAGTTTAATTTATTATTAAGTCTATTTTACATTCTTTGTTACACTACATGTAACATGTCATTGTGTAGTGATTATATTATGTAATTGTATTTTGGAATTTTGTATTTGGTAATTGTAATGTAATTTCATGTGGCCTATTAATTATAAAACAGCAAGTTAGGTTTATTGTGCAAAGTGCCAGAGGTGTAGCAAGCTCACTTCCCTGTACTAGTTACTTCACTGTTATGGAATGTGATCAGTCAGCAATTTTGTGTAAAGTGTGGCTGGCTGTGATGACATTCACCAGGTGAGGTAATTAGGAAGAAGTGACTTGACTAGAGACTAGGACAGGTGGCAGGCTGGTGTGACATAGAAATTAGAGTAGGGTCTGGTGTGCTCTCAAAGACAGGTGTGGTTAAGTCTGATTCAAACTAGTCTAAATTTCACATTTATAATTCTGCAACTCTGTATAACAATCACCAAAATTAACAAGAAAGTACTTAGCAATAAACCACCAGACTTACAAAAGTAACCAGACTACAGTCACTGGAAAGAGAAAGCTACCCCTACCATCTGTTTCCCCCAAACCACCCTAACATCTACGGCAAGGCAGGTCCTGGCTCCCCACGACAACCTACAACCATCCTTCGGTACCAGCTGCCGCAGTCCAGGTTGCAGCCAAAACCACGTCCTTCGGAGAGTCCAATCCGCCCTCGAACTCATCTAACATCTACGAGCTACGAGTGGTGGAGCGGCATTACAATAAGTATAATGATATGACTACAAGATTTTAAAGCTGTCTGCAGAATGACGCGTCATGCCATTATTGACATACAAAACAATAATAAAAATAGGCCGTCAGCTATTCAATAGGCCTACTTTTAATAAAATGTATAGTTAAAAAAAACAGTAGTCCTAAGTGTATAGTAGATAAATATATATCTAGGGCGACGGTCGTCGCCCGGCAGACAAGCGATGCGATGCTTAGGCGACACCGAACTCCGGCCCTATATACACCTACAAGAGTTGGGGGGTTTTCAGCTATCTGCACACGCCGCCCCGAAAGAGTTACAATCTTGAAACTCGGTATATGACCTGGTATGTGGTCCATGACTTACAAAAAAAAAATCAACCCGATCCGACAACTCGTTCTGTGTTAAAAAAGGCTCTCAACATCGTCAAATTCCTTAAGGCTGGCTGGTGGCTGGTGGCTGGTGGTTGGGTGTGTGGGGTGGCAGTTCTCCGCGGAGAGTTCTTTAGCCTACAGAGAAAACGGTAAATCTTAGAACTATGAAACTTGGACCACACTTAGGTGTATTTCAGACGCAGTGCCTTTTGCTTTCAAAACCAAAATCGGGTAACAGGGACCGGAGAAAATCAAAATTTGGATGATAATCAAAACGCGTAATTACCAAGGCGTGGTAATTTGTACAAACTTGAAATTTAACATGCTATTAACCATTATAAATATCTTGCGTCCAAAACACAAGGGGCTAAATTTGGGATGACCATGGGCCCAAAAATGACAAAAAAACATATCTGAACTTTAAGAAATGAATCATTCAAAGAAAACGCTACAACTGAGATGTTTCAAACGTGGAATACATTTGATATCTCTCATTCTTTATCACTTTTGAATATGGAAAGCAAAATTGGTTAACGGGTACCGGAAAAAAACCAAAATTATCAAAAGTAGGTAATTCCGTACTCTTATGAATAATACGCTATACCGAGAAAACGGTTCATCTTAGAACTTTGAAACTTGGGCCACACTCAGATGTACCTCATATAACAAAAACCGGGCAATTGGGACCGGGGAAAATCAAAATCAAAATCAAAATCAAAACGCGTAATTACTCAGGCGTAGTAATTTGTACAAGCTTGAAATTAAACATGCTCTTAACCATTATAAATATAAAATGCTTATGCTAGTGCGTTGGTCTTGTTTTTAGCGTATCTGCTTCCAATGCAGAAGGGCCAGGGTTCGATTCCCGCTAAAGTCAGAAGTTTTTTAACTTCTGATTTGAACTTAAGTCTATCAGTTCTTGTCTTAGGAGTTTGTAAACGGTGACTTTGGAGCCGTCCTAGCAAAATCAAAACGCGTAATTACTCAGGCGTAGTAATTTGTATACAAGCTTGAAATTAGACACGCTCTTAACCATTATAAATATCTAGTGCTTATGCTAGTGCGTTGGTCTTGTTGTTAGCGTATCTGCTTCCAATGCAGAAGGGCCAGGGTTCGATTCCCGCTAAAGTCAGAAGTTTTTTAACTTCTGATTTGGACTTAAGTCTATCAGTTCTTGTCTTAGGAGTTTGTAAACGGTGACTTTGGAGCCGTCCTAGCAAAATTAAAACGCGTAATTACTCAGACGTAGTAATTTGTACAAGCTTGAAATTAAACATGCTCTTAACCATTATAAATATCTAGTGCTTATGCTAGTGTGTTGGTCTTGTTGTTAGCGTATCTGCTTCCAATGCAGAAGGGCCAGGGTTCGATTCCCGCTAAAGCCAGAAGTTTTTTAACTTCTGATTTGGACTGAAGTCTATCAGTTCTTGTCTTAGGAGTTTGTAAACGGTGACTTTGGAGCCGTCCTAGCAACGAAGCACATAATAAATTTCAGAGTTGTTCTGAATCGGCCTTGTTGATTCTGGCGTTGATCCGCGGGTGTTCGCACTGTCCATACCACAGATTGATATATTTCCTATTAAAAATATCGATCTTTGGTTGGTTATCGCTCAATCGTCGATTGCGTCGGGGCCTGCAGGGTTGGCTTGGTCGCTTTGATTTAAAGTCCCCCACTGAAAATCAGTTATATAACTGAGTGGGTAGACTCTAAATAAAAATTTATTTATTTATTTATTTATTTATTTATTTATTTATTTATTTATTTATTTATTTATTTATTTATTTATTTATTTATTTATTTATTTAAGGGGTATCTTTGGGGGGACCGTGGGCCCAAAAATGTAAAAAAACAACTTTGAACTTAACAAATTTAATCATTCACACCTTGATAGCAAACGAACAACAAAAAGATGTAATATCCAACCAAATACAAAAATTTGTAAAAAAAACGGCAGCCAAGCTCTCCTTCAAAAGTATTCGGCTGTGAATGCTGTGAGATATAAAAGTTGAGCCAAGCTTTTTATTCTTTATCCCTAGTTTCGCTTTGAAAATAAGTAAGATCATTTCGCCTGTTGACGAGCGCCAAGCCAACGATTTTTGTGGTAAAAAAGTAAAATTTTTAAACTCGAAATCATAAAAAAAATTGCCTTGGCCATTGAATTTGGTTCATGGCCAAGAATTTTTTTTATGATTTCGAGTTTAAAAATTTTACTTTTTTACCACAAAAATCGTTGGCTTGGCGCTCGTCAACAGGCGAAATGATCTTACTTATTTTAAAAGCGAAACTAGGGAGAAAGAATAAAAAGCTTGGCTCAACTTCTATATCTCACAGCATTCACAGCCGAATACTTTTGAAGGAGAGCTTGGCTGCCGTTTTTTTTACAAATTTTTGTATTTGGTTGGATATAGGCCTACTCCGATTACGTTTAAATTGTAAAACGATGTAGAAAACGTGCAAAACAAGTGTAGGGTTATAATTTGCTAGAAGCTCGTTTGATTTTTAGATATCAAGTAAATTATTGAAATTATTAGTATTGATGGGCAACATTTTCTTGGCAAAATATCATTGATCTTAATCATTCAACATTATTTGATGCACTTGTTTCTGTATTTAATAGTTTAACAGTGTGTTTTTTTTCTTTTCGAGCTAATATCATCAAATAATCTCAATTATTTGTTGTAATTTAAAATGCCACTAAATTCCCGTTTTTAATAAAGCCGATCCCCAAAACTTACGAATTTTGCTAATAAAATACGCGGACGATATGACATAATCAACAATGTTTTTGCAAATGATGAGAAACATAACAAAAATCAAGTTGAACCTAACTGAATTATACAGCGCTCGCCATAAGCAGCTCGCCTCTATCACCGATCGGTCCGACATGTTGCGTTTTAGTGCTGCCATCTATCTTTGCTTGGAAACGCGCAGTGGCGGTTCTACCGGTGTGCACAGTGTTGCATGTGCACACCTAATCACAAAAAAAAAATGGAAAATATTGCGCTCTGTATTGGGTTGTTAGCACGTTCTCTCCTTCCTGCAGTAATTGAGTGAGTCTGTGACGACGAGTGGTGGTGATGACTGATGACTGATGAGGTATATAGGGGTGTGGCGGTGTGGAGTCTGACACTTGCCCAGTCTTCAGTCTAGCATCTACTCCCCTACCCACACTCTTCTTCCTGCGGCGCTTTACTTTGTACACGCCGGACAGGATGCTACACGTGAGAAGCCTCCTCGGGTCAAGTGGAATTGATACATCTCAAACAAAAACGAGGGGATTTTAGGCATATTCTGGCGGTGGCTTCCACTCCCCCCCAGGATTTGTGGACCCCCCTCTACCGAATAATACAAATTACAAATCCTGAGAATACCATTATCATGGGAGTATCATTAGTACTTTTGTTATGTAAAAAGTTAACTAACTCACTATTAAATCGATAATATTTGTTACTGAACAATAAGTACTCGCCTTTTGTATTTCAGTTGATGACGTGATATCTAAATATTTATGTAAAGACGTGAATACGAACTTAGTCGTCAATCATTTTGTTAACTCTTTTGTTGACGAGATAAGTACATTGAAACATGATTGCAACATTGTAACATTTCAGCGTGCACGCAATGAAAATATTCAAGTGAATCATTCGTTCTTCATGAAACCAGTTACTCTTACTAATATGAGAGCAATGATCGATTCTCTGAATGTAAATAAACAGACGGGTGTTGATAGTATACGTGTTCAAGACCTTCAATTTGTCAATGCTTCTATTGCTCCTGTTTTGGCTGTATTGATAAACAAATCTATTGAGACCGGTATCATTCCTAAGCGACTCAAAAAAGCAATTACTATTAAACCTATATATAAGAAGGGTGACCATAAAGTTTACTCAAATTATAGGCCTATAGCTATATTACCAAGTATTGAGAAACTCTTAGAAAGGCATGTTGCTAATAACTTTGGTGGAGTACTTAAATAAACATGGGATTCTGAATAGTAAACAGTTTGGTTTTCAAAAAGAAAAAAGTACCTCTACCCTGTTATTAGAGTTCTCTAATTTTGTAAATTCTAAATTAAACGACAATATGCACATTCTTGCTTTATTTGTGGATTTTAGTAAAGCATTTGACACGATAAACCACCAGAAACTTCTACAAGCTTTAGAGTCCATTGGCATTCGTGGTATTGCGTTGGATTGGTTTAGAAACTATCTTACTGATAGATTCATGGAAGTGCATGTAAATGGCCACGTTAGTGAAGAAAAACATTGTGATTCTGGAGTCCCCCAGGGGTCTATATTGGGACCTACGTTATTTTTGATATATGTTAACTTTATGTCAAAATGTCTTATATATTGCTTTATATTTTCTTATGCTGACGATACTGTTTTACTCACGGTGCATTTTAATATTCGTGTTGCGCATGCTATGCTACAGTCTGACTTTAACAGTCTTTTACGTTGGAATCACGATAAAGAACTAGTAATTAACTCTTCTAAAACCAAAATTGTACATATATGCACACCCCACAACCACGAAAAAGATTTTCCAATTAATATTATTTATCACGATTTCAACTGCATTCATACTATGGCTGAATTGACCGATTGTGAATGTAGTGGGAAAATTGAATGTGTAAATACTTATGAGTACCTGGGATTAACTGTAGATAGGCACTTTTCGTGGAAATATCATATTGATAAATTATGTAACAGACTACGCTCTTGCTCCTCTCGGCTTTATATTCTAAAATATGTATTACCTTTTTCCTTATTTAGAACCGTGTATCAATCCATAGCCGAATCTTTGATTTTGTATGGCATTTTAGCTTGGGGCAATGCTTTGCGGTGTCACATTCAAAGGGTTGAAGATTTACAAATAAAAATGTTAAAAATGGTAATGTGTGACTTTAAAACCGATTCTGAACTCTCCCGTAAACAAATATTTTCTTTTTGTAATGTGCTGCCAATATCTTCATTGTTTATATTATATAGATTTATATTACACTTCTATTTTAAATCAGATTTCAAGATTCTGTTAGACTCGTGCAAGGATACAAGGCTAAAAGTGGCGGGGGCATTCAAAATTCCCAATTTTAACAACAAATATGGCCAACGTTCACTTTCTTACTCGGTTCCTTCTACGTTCAACTTGATGCCCTCCTCACTGAAAACCTTGTCTAACATTTCAAAAATTAAAACTGAACTAAAATCTTATCTTCTTTCTGACACCTTTTGACAATGTTTTCCGATTTATTTATTTATTTTTCTAAGCTCTTTGTTCTTTTTCTGTAATTTTTTGGATTTCACAAATTAACTGAATATGTCATGCAACCATAGTATTTATATATACATGTTTTTCATGTTTATTTTGGTTATATGTTCCGTTCTCTGTATTGTCACCATCTTAAATAATTTGTTAATTGTCTTTACCCCACAGTTAAGCCTTTTTCAGGCTTTGTGGTTTTTTTTATTATATTCTTGTTAGATTTATTTCTGTAGGCCTATGTAACATTAATTATTTATTTGTACAATTTTGCTATGGTGTATGAGTCATGTATTTAAAAAAATAAAAAATAAAAAATACACATTGATTAATATATTTGACCCGGCTCCTCCACCAACTTTAGCAACTTTAAAAAAGGTCAAGTTTGTTTGGATTAGCACATAATATTTTCATTGTGCCAACTTGCGGAAATGATAAAAAAAAAATTCTAAATTTGGTGGAGGTGCCGGGTCAAATATATTATTCAATTTGTATTGCAAGTAATACTATTATTTCTTTATCATAATGATACGTATATACTATCATTGTGACGCACAATTTTTTTTATCTTATTAGTAATATTTCCGTGACAATGTAAACAGCATTTCAAATAAACTTAAAATAATAAATAACATCCGACATAATTAAATTAGATCACGAAGCTTTGTATTACTTTGCTTTGTATTACAAAGTTTTTCATGGTACAAAATCACATTAAGACGCGTTTTAGGCCACCAAAAATAACCGAATCCAAAAATATTTTCGCCTTCGGCGAAAAGCCACCGGCGGCTGGGGCTTCGCCCCAGACCCCAGCTGTACCTCTCCCCCTCGTTGCGACTAAACTTCACCTGTGCACACCTAATGTACAGGCCTAGAACCGCCACTGGAAGCCTAGTGCCAGGCAAGCGTTTATGTCTTGGCTAAAACTATAGGGCCTATCCTACTCAACTCAAGCTCCCAAAGCCTATCGAGGGCCTAATACCAATAAATAGCCTAGCCTAGATCTATGCTTAGAGGCAGGGCAAGGGCCTACACGTGGCCTAGACCTAAGATTAATTGTTATAGGAACTTATTTGGTTGAGAGAAGGCCTATTATCGTCGTTTTGCGGAGCTGCATGGATTAGTCTTTATTTAGGGGGAAAACGTATGAAAACCGAGTGAGTTGATATGACTATTGTAGAGTATATCACAAAGAACATTTTTGTAAACTAAAAATGACGTTTTTGGGTGTTTTTTGTAAAAATATTTGACTTTTAATTTGGACCCCCCCCCCCCAAAATAAGTTCCAATTGTTACATAATTTGGAGATATTGGACGGGATTTAGTGGAATTCGGAATTCCAACAAATAATTCAGATTGTTGCAAGATAATTAGCTGAGATAATGCCAACAACACAATAATGTACCTTGCAATGGCACTACGGTGAAAACCACAGCAATACCAACGAAGCCAGACACCCCAGCATCCAGGTACAGCAAGTAGGCAACGATGATCGACGAGAGGGGCGCCGACCACATGAAGTGTAAGAAGATCGAGACCATGTCGAACCGGCTGACATCGTTGGAAAGTAGGTTCACTACTTTACCGGCCGCGGTGTCGCCAAGGGCAGTGCGGCTCAAACGTAGAGACTGAGGACAAATCAAAACTGTCTGTAGGCCTACTGGGTAGCAAAACTTGAATTTACTAAAAAGTATAAGTTTAAATATATATATATATAATATATATATATATATGGGAAACTAATAGTAAGTGCAAATTATAAAAAAAATATACAATTTTTAGGTGAATATTTCACTGACATTGCCATTGGTTTGCCATACATAGCACACTTAGTTAGGTAGTTAGGCCTAATGTTGTTTTAGGGCACTCAACAGTAGAGTTATCAGTGCCCATGTCAATTGTATTGGAATCTTTCAAATTTTCTTTTTCCATAATTGTGGAATGTGGATTACCACCATGTTTTCTTCTTTCCAATGGGAGGAACGTAAGGGAAGACAAGGGGGGTGAATAGAAAGGAGTGAGGATGTTGGAAAGGATGCGTTAAACTGGGTGGGAACGGAGGAGTGCTCGTTGCAGAGAGGGCCGGCAAGAATGGAGACGAAAAAAGTGAAAGAAGAAAATAAATATGAGTAAGGCTGTGTGAATGAAGAAAGATGTGATAAAAAGTTGCACAAAAGCTCTCTTTGCAACACGCACCCCAACCGGCCAGAGCTCGCCCTTAGTTTTGGGGAATACACTACTCCCCTACTCACAGGCCAAACCACGGGAAGGTAGCGAGTTGGACTGTGAAGGCCACTTAATATCAACTTATGTTTTAAGGGAAAATCTGTATCTGAGATAAAGAATCGTTGTTAATTAGTTAGTTAATTAGTTAGTTAATTAGCGCCTGTAAGAGCCTCATCAGTCCCAAAATTCAAAACTTTAGTCAAAGCACGTTTTAAATAACCGATGCTCTCCTAACATGGTGATTACTGTTTGAGATTGTTGCATCTACGTAAATAAAAAATTTTAATACCTTAGCTTCATTTTCAAGACATTCACTCACAATAATTGCGCACAATAATTAATATACTCTGTTTCACATTCTCAGTTCTGTCAATGTATATACTCTGTCTTCAATCAATTTAGTTTTTCTTTCAACTCTTGTGTATTTGCAACTATCTTACAACTTGGCTTATGACCTAGCATTCTCTTGGCTCTGACTGGACATGATTGGACTCTCACAATGTTCTCATCTCATTCATCTAAATTTAAATGTAGATTTGTTTTTATTGTATCTCGAATTTTCATAATCATTCATTTAGATTTAAACCTAGTGTATTGTAGTTTTATTGTATAGAAAGCAAGCTAAGCCATTCTGCCATGGAGCTAACTAGCTCTTTTTAGCTTGCTTAAGGTCAGGATATAGCTAGCACTAGGGCCCTCTAGAGGGGTAAGGGGGAATGGAATATTATTTGGCGTGCTTTGCAGGAAAATAGCCCTATCTTCGGAACTAATAAAGCTAAGAAGGTGATTTCGAACTTTTTAGAAAGCATAAATATTCAGCTTCAATCGTGCCTAACATTCCTCACTAAAATGTATAATTACATCATAACAATGCACTTTTAATTAGCATCTGCACAATTGACTATTCCAGCGATAAACAGAGCAAATATCAACTTAGAAACGAAATTCAAACGTTTTAATATAATACGGAAAAATCGTAATGTCTGAATGATGCCGTATTTTCAAATTTCCAATTATAAATCCTTTAAAATAAAATTAATTACATTTGATTAAATTACCAATTGTTTCTGTTACTGACAAAACATTACTAAAAGGGCTTCACTTAGACATTGCATTTACTTGTTGTAGTTGATTGCTTTTTAAATTTTTAAGATATCTTTCACCGTTTTCAAATTATGACTGGAATTAGTTTATAAACATTGAACAAAATTTTCGTCCGACAAGGAGCGCTCAGAGTGGCAGTGTTTGGAACTCGGTAGTAAGTTTACCAGTCGCCTGCGGGAAGGACAAAATTCAACTTTGAAACAAATTGATGCATGTCACCTCAGCACCTGTCACATACATCTAATTACTAATTACACTATACTGAAATGTGTATTAGTGGATTGAAGGCGCGGGAACTAGGCGATTGTCCCCTCACCTGCATACGCTTACAATTATCTCGAAAATGCCACTCGTGGTTAAATTTAATTTACAAATAATCCACGACACACCTTGAAGTTCGTAATGATTATCATTTGAGACCATTGAGTAGGCGACCAGGCATTGAACTATGTATGCGGCGACGAAAGGGCGTCTTGTTGTTTTATTGGCATATAATGATATGGAGTGTATATCCACTGGGTTCTGCAGTGGCTTATAAACATTTGAAAGGTACTTCATTATTCGTGTAGCATACCGCTAGGTACTATAATACTTTAAAGCTAATAATTAGTTTATTATGTCATTCATCGAATAATCAATACACACACTAATTGAATGAAACTAAAGCTAAATCACCTTCAAAAACTCAAATAACCGGGAAAAGCAGGCTAGGCAGGTGTGTAGTATAAATTTTGTCTCGACTCATCAAATAAATGACAAGATTGAAATAATATTAGTTTCATTACTGGCCAGTGATTGAGTTTTGCACTCTGCAAACCTTTTACAAAATGACAACAAACCAACCCTTTCCAAAAGTATTTGGCTTGAAGAAAGGATGGAGAGATGCATGACGAATACAATAGGGCGATTTTACGACCTGTGAAAGGGCCTGATAGCAATAAAAGGAATGGTTTGAAAGGTGGGCATTCTTGTATAAGTGATAGTTAAATCGTGTAATTTTTCTCATTAAGTGATTATATATATATAGTTCATTCAATTCATCATGTCAAAACCAGACCGAACATGTTTTTCAATCAAAATCGTAGCTCAATTCTAAGAGGAATTGTAAAACAAATAATAAACAATGATAAGATTTAATCGGTTATTTCCTTAAATATGAGGCTAAACACTTTGCAAAAAAAAAACGAAAATGCCTAGAAAAATGTAAATTAGACAATGAATTCATTAAAAGCAGATATGAGGCTTATCAAATCTACTTTTAGTTTAGAGATGGTATTTGTTTTTTGCACAATAGGTTCCTCTTTTCCCTTTCTCAGTTTTTTCTTATGCGATGTCGAAATGTTGATTGTTCTGCCTCATGGAGGGATCGTCCCATTCATTCATCTTTGGCGGTCGGAACTCGCCTTTCAATTTTTTAAGTTATCTGACAGTGGCACCACCTGTCACTGTTAGTCTACAAAGATCTCGACCAATATTGGTGTCTTTTCTGTGAAACAAATTTACTATTTTGCTCGATTCAGTATAAGCTCACATAATTTTCGTGTACGAGATAAAGCACATTTTGCGAATATTTTTTTACATGATATTGACAAAATATATGTTGAAACACGCGTTTCACATCAATTGTCATGACTATAAATCACTTTTGACCGTAATAATAGCTACTTGTATTTTGAAGCTGATGGGGAGTTGTTGGGGAGTGGGAAGAAGTAAATAGAAACGAATAAATATATCAAGCAAAATAATTCAATGCGTAGCCCTACTTCAGAGAGTTAGCCTATAAGAAAAAACAATCTATCTGTGAACACTCCTCAACTGACAAAACAAAACTAAAATACTGAATTGTCGCTATCACCGTAGTGAGCAAAATGATAAAATGTTTGTGAGAAATAGATTCTTTGATTTAGTTCAATGTATACTTTTTTTTAGATAGGTATTTATTTATTAATTTTATTTATTTATATAAAGTCTATCCTATCCAGTTTAAAAAACTGATTTTACAAAAAGAGGACAACTAAATAAATCTGATTACATAGATGCAGACACGACAATGAACTATAGTAAAGTAAAGTTTTAGATAGTAATATTACAACAACAATGTATTAATAACACAACAATTTTGTAACAAATAATTCCAAATTGATATTTTAAAGAAATTTATTAATGAACCCAAGGGCAAAAAAATAAAAGAAAAAGAAAAGAAAGATTGAAAGAAAAGAAAAGAAAGAAAAGGGGAAAATCAAAACAGAAAAACGAAAAGGAAAAACTTATTTATTAGACGATACCCCACGATTATCATTGAGTATAGTTTTATGAGGATATGATTTTCATCGACTTCCGTAATGGGCTATAATATTGGTTAGTGTCATTGATAGCAATTGGATAAATTATTGAAATATTGCACTGGTTTTGTATAATTTATATATTATTTTATTGCATGCATATCATATTGCTCGTTTGTGTTATTATAATCTATAAGAGCGTGCAACGCATAATATGCTATGGCGGGTGGCCATTAGCATGGCACTGGCATGGTGCTAATTTTCAAAATATCAACAACAACAAGAAGTAAGCACGTAAAAACAACACATTATCTGAACCCTTGTAGATGGTCTGCTTCGAATGTGTTTGGAAGAGGAGGTATACTCAGACATCATATTGTTCCCTTTCAAAACATTGCAACATAAAAACAAAATCCACCTTGATTCCTAGAACTGGCTTGAGCACTGGGCAGATAAGGAGATCATTGCTTTGTCAAGTCAGACGGTTCTGAATTCGGTTCTAGCTTGGGAAAATATTTCAAAACTGCTATACCACGACAATATTGTAGTTTCGAATTGTAGTTTGATTTATTGGGAACATAACGTGGACATGTGTAAATGAGGTAAATTACACTTTATTTGCTGTAGCAAAGATGTAAACACACACACACAAATTGAATTAGCCCTTCCTTTTTTTTTCACAATTATTTACTGTAATATTCATGCTGTAGAAATAAATGTTTGTTCATTACAAAAAATATTTGAATTATAATTATTCAAATGTAATTATAATTTAAATTGACGACATTTGAGGTTGAAAATTGACATAACTGGGGAAGGAAGCCGTGTGGCGAGTGGCGGACCACCTAAATGGTTGTAAACGAAATTGGCTGTTCACACAAAAAATATATTCGGCGACCTTTCCTTCAGAATCGAAATGGATATTTGGCCGTCGTTGGAGGGAGGGGGGGGGGGGGGGAGTTTTTACACACAAGTTGCTACCTGCCCCTGTAATGACATATAGGTGTCATTGGTTTTGAGGTTTCTTGTGTATCTTATTTTTGATCGCGAGCAACAGGCTATAATGACATGATAGCAAAGATTGATGATAGTGTCTTAGATTTTTGTGGTGTGTGTTCATTATTTTTGATCGAATCCTCAACGGGGTTTATTTTGCATAAGCACATAAATGTGACATAGCTTATTTTTTAATATATGCAATTTAAAGTAATCGTCTCACATCAAATCTCATCGGAGCGGATCGGGTAGTCACTAGAAAGGTATACAAGATTGAACATAATTTATATTGGTATCAATTTTTGTATTTTGATTCTTACACTAGAATTATTTGTGACACCTGATTGCATTATTCACTTTCTGGAGAGTTTGTTTATCTGCGCCAAATAGTAAATGAACGCGACAGCTTGGGCTGTGGAACGATTATGTTAGTGATTGTCTGTGGTATACATATCGTGAGCCGTCAAGTAAAATCAAATTACATCACGTAATCAGTTTTGTGACCGAGAAGGTGGATTCTAAGTACGATTATTTTAAATATTTAATTTAATTTTTTTTTTTTTACTAATATTCACGTTACTTTTTACCAATAACAATTAGCATCTTATTATTAGTTTCCACTGACAAAGTGCTGATTGTGGTAACAAAAATGCGGAATTGTAGGCCTAAATGTTTAGAGGTATTTTCTTTCATCTTCTTCCCGAATCTGCTACTAATGTTGACAATAACGCGCCATATTATGATACGACTGAGTTGAAAACCTTCGCATACAAAGAAGGTTACATTTTGTGCGAAACCCTTTTCAGGGGATACAACTCATTCACTTGAGAGAAGTATTTGAGTCCAACACGTTAGAAAAATTATTCAAAACAATAAAATAATATTTTTGAGTGCAATATTAGCTCATCAAACTCACACTCGGGCTCTTGTTGAGAGATTTGTCATAACTGGTACAATTTGACAGGCAAAGTTCTAATCAATCGACAAAAGTATTATGGTGATTATGATAAGGAATTTTCTATCATTATGTGTGTAAAAAAATCCTACCAAATATAATCATCCAGTTACATATTCCAGTTACATATTTTGTAATGAAGATGCAAAAAGTAAACGGGATAACAATTGATCAACTAATTAATATTCCTCTATCCTGATTCAAATGTGTAAACATAGCAAGACGTAATTCAAACAAAATTTATTTGTTTTCAGAAAATATAATGTATATTAAAAATTATGTTTATGTTTATTAGACCCCACGAGACGAGACTATGTCTCAATAAAAGTGTAACGTTTATATTACAATAAATATTTATTCATATAAATGCGGTAGGAATCAATATTTTGTCCGTTACAAAAGAAGACTTTTCAATAATTATTTAAATTCGTCGTGATTGTCGATTGACAGATCTGATGAAGGTATAAAACGGTTGTAAACTAAATTGGTGTGTTGTAAAGCTTGGCACACAAAGATATATTATAATGGCCGGACCCTTCTTCCGAATCTGTTATTCTTTTATGTCAATACTTTAATACCTAGAAGAAGACCCTTTTTTGCTCTAAACTGCTCGCCCCTCGCCCCACTCCCCCGCAACCCCTAAAGAGTTGCAGCCTTCCATTCACAGACGTCTGAGAAGTTGCCTACCTTTACGGGGCACTTTCAACCAAACCACATTCAAACGCCTGCGTAGTTTTGACCAGTAGCGCCCAACTAGCGGATTTGCTTGAACTAACCAAAGGGAAAACCTGGCCTTAATAAATATACTCTGCTAATATAGGTGTGTATATGTCATCTACCACGTTATGTGCTCTTGGTTTACCTGTGCTGTATATGGTGTGTTACATATATGTATGTGTATTTGTAAAGTTTGGAATTTGTTGAATAAATAATAATAATAATAATTACATAGAGTCACTTACTTGTATACTTAGGTTGTTGATATACCCAGAGTCAATAAAGAAGTTTCCCCTTTGGGGAGGTCCTCCAACTCCCTATACCGCCCTGACCGTTTAAATAAA